>WXYE02073810.1:0-19530 GCA_011319275.2 Echinosphaeria canescens | reverse complement strand
TTCGCCGCGCGGCCTCAAGGAGAAGAGGCGGTGGGAATGCGTTAATCGACAGAAAAAAAAAAAACACAAAAGGTTCACCCTACTTGGTGGCGATTTAAACTCTACTTGGATGTCCATGTGGCATTCCTTTCTTGGTTCTTCCATTGGCCTGGCCACCTGGGCACGCAAGGAGGGGGGGTTACACAGCGAGAGACATACATGCATGACTTATTAACCAGTTACTTCGAACCGGGGCGAGAGCCAAACGGCGGTAGACGATAGGTGGAATTCTCTCTCTCTTATTAGACCAGGAATTTGAGCGAACGAAGGCGACGAGGCCGGATGGAAGCTGCTTGCTTTCTAGTACTCGTTGGTGTATGATATGGTGTATTGTACTCGAGGACGAGACTTTGGACATGTCCGTGGTCGTTCGTTATGGCTATACCTACCACCTAAGGTACCTCCCCCTATTCGACTCACTTATGGCCTGGTCATCCGAGGCTGTGCCGTTTCGGTCCCGCCGCGACTAGAATCCTCTGTAAAGCACAAGTCAAATTGGCGGGGGCAGCTGCACAACTATTCGGCCGTGTTCAACAAGCCATCCAGCCCAGCCGTAATCACAACCCTCTTACTTCCGACAGCCAGCCCTCTCGTTTTGCCGCACCTTAATCACTCGGAAAGAATTCGTCAACTCAGGGGGTTTCCTGTCTCATTCGGAGATTAAAGGCCTCCCGTTGGGTTTGAGCAAGAAATTAGCTTGCCGTCCTTTGGCCTCGGCCGTTTGTTGGCCTTTTGCCGTACGTACGCCACATAGCATCGGCCGTTTGGCGACCGTCCGCCTTCCAATTAGCCCCCCCGGATTGCAGTCCAGAGTGCTTCACATAAGGCATCCATCCGGCAAAGTGAGCCGTCGACATGAGACGATGAGACTCCGAGGCCTTGGAAGCGCTGGTGACAATAGTGGTAGCATGATGGAACCATCACCAGCCCTCGCCAGCCCAACCGACGCGCATGGTGGCATTGGTCATAATTATGAAACTCGGGTGCCGCACGCGGCAGGGAATGGAGAAATGGCTTCCGGCGGCGCCCAGCATTCCCAGTTCGTCGAGGGGGTCTCGTCCTCGTCGCCGTCAAAAGGGATGGCGATGCTCACTTCCCTCCGTCAGCACCGGCCCTTCGCCTGGCTCTCTCGCTGGCCCAGAAGGTGCTGCATTTTGCTACTCGTATCAACACTGCTCCTCCTTGGCGCTGTCATCGCTATTGTCGTCTACTTCACCACGCGCCACAACGACTCATCCCAGGACGACTCTTCGTCTTCTTCTCCTATAGCCATGGGATACAACGACACCGTCCTCTGGCAGCCAGCCGCTGGCGCGACCTTCCAGATTGTCATCTCCGATGCCCTCAGCGCCTCCTCCGTTGGCACTCCAAACGTGGACATCTGGGACATCGACTTGTTCGACAACCAGGACAACGGTGTCGTGTCGTCCCTGCACGCGCTCAACAAGTCGGTCGTCTGCTACTTCAGCGCCGGCACGTACGAGAACTGGCGGCCCGACGCCGACAAGTTCGCCGCCGCCGACCTCGGCAAGTCCGACCCGGGCTGGGTGGGCGAGCAGTTTGTCGACACGCGGTCGGACAAGGTGCGCGCCATCATGGCCGACCGCATCGCCGCCGCCGCCGCCATGGGCTGCGACGCCATCGACCCGGACAACGTCGACAGCTACGGCGGCGACTCCGGCTTCGACCTGACCGAGGACACGGCCGTCGACTACGTGCGCTTCCTTGCCAGCACGGCCCGCTCCTGGAGCATGGCGACAGGGCTCAAGAACGCGCCCGAGATCACCACGCGCCTGCTGCCGTCGAGCGGGGCCGTGACGGCCGGCGGAGCCGACAACCAGGGCTTGTACACCCCCAGCAGCAGCTCGTCGTACGCCGACTCGCAGGAGTGGGTGCAGTTCGCCGTGCGCGAGGGCTGCATCGAGGACGGCACCTGCGGCGGCAGCACTGCGTTTGTAGAAAACGGCCGCCCCGTCTTCGCGATCGAATACACGGACAGCGATGGGAAGATGTCGGCGGCGAGCGCATGCGGGAATGCCACCAGCTCCGGCTCGCGCTTGAAACCACGGTCTGGGTCACGCCTCGGCGGCAGCACCAGCCCTGTCAAAAGCGTCGAGGACAACAGCAGCTATGGGGGCAGCACGAAGGGATTCACCATCATCTTGAAGAAACTGGATCTGGGTGGGTGGGTGGAGTACTGCGATGGGTTGACAGCAACCACCAAGATGGACTAAGACCGCGCGTTAAAGCTTTGCGAATGTCGGCCTATTATCGGGTTGTTTGTGTACATGAACAGAGATGGGCGCGGGGGCGATTGGAGTTCTGGAGCCGGGACAGGGTATCCCTGACAAATAACACACGTCTATAAGCCTGCGGTTAAGCCCGGAATGGGAATGGCCTCGCGCATCACCAGCCAGCCAGCCAGCCAGGGCTGTCGGCCAACGCTGTTATCATACCTCGCATGTGCTGTGTGACATTTCCCTGCTTTTCTTCCCGTGAAAATACCCTCGTTCTTACTGGAATGCGAAGATGTAGTGCTACGCCGAGTATCACACATGTGACATGTCCCTCTTGCAGACATACTTATAATAGCTGCTGATGAGCATCTGGGCCTTCGCCGATGAGCATCACGCGGCAGTTGACTGTACCAGCCGTTGTATACCGTTATCGTCCTGCCGTGAGGGCGGCATCACCGTTTCAATTACCCCCCCCTTCCCACTTGAGCCTTCCCACTTGAGCCATTCTTATGGAACGAACTAGAGACGGAGAGAGCAGCGACTTTGCCGTCATGATGGAGAAAAAGACACACCAACAGGCTCTTTCAGCCGTCGTCACCCTGTCCGTCTCGCTCGAATCCGACGGTGCCAGGACGCCAGCACTCTTTGCCAGTAACATCGCCGACGACGACCTGCCCAATCTATCCCAACTCAACATCGACCCGAGTATGGGCCCCTCTGCCGTCAACCCCTCGACCCGCCTCCTCCTTCCCCCCGCCCCGCTCCGGCATATGATCCTTGTGCCCTTGTACATCTACCCCGCCACGCGCCAATCCTGGGCGCCGCTCGAGCTCGCCGCGCGCGCCCACCCGGAGCTGGACTTTGTTGCCGTCGTCAACCTGGACAATGGCCCCGGCTGGACGGCCGCGCCCGACGCCAACTACATGACCGCCATACGCCGCCTGCGCTCGCTGCCCAACGTGCGCCTCGTTGGCTACATCTACGCGAGTTTCGGCGTGCGCCCCGTCGCTGCCGTGTGGCACGACCTGTGCGTCTACCGTGGCTGGGAGCGCGCGAGTGGCCCGGGTGTCCATGAAGAGAAGGAGGAAGCGGTGGGGGCGGAGGCAAGGGTGACAGCAACTGGGCAACAGACGGGCGCAGCGGAAGGGACGGCCGGAGGCAAACAAGCCCCGCCACAGTCGTTCCTCCGCCTCGACGGCATCTTCTTCGACGAGGCGCCCAGCGAGCCCGACTACGTTGCGTACATGGACGCGCTCGCCTGCCTCGCACGAGCGGCGCTGGACCCCTCGAAGCCGCCGCCGGCCCCGTGCGTGGACGAGGCCGCCGAGGCCGCAGAGGTCGCGCGGCTGCTTGCGGACCGGGAGGCGGCGCTGCGGCCTGGCAACGGGGACGGCGATGCGGTCACTGGCAAGATTGCCGCTCCGGGACTCCCCTCCTCCGCCGCGGACGCATCTCCGCCCATTCTCGTTATCTACAACCCTGGCGTCATCATAACCGATCCGGCCTTCTTCTCGTCGGCGGACTACATCATAATGTTTGAGAACTACGGGTCGGAGTGGGCGGACATGGCCGAGTGCCTGGACGCGCTCCCGGCGGAGATGAAGGCCCGCTCCGTCGTCCTAGGCCACAGCTTTGCGGAGAGCGGCGGGGTTGCAGGCGCAAAGAGGCTTGCCGGGGACGCGGTGCGGCGATTTAGGCTGGGCGGCCAGTTCGCGGCGACCAACTATGGGTATCTTGAATGGTGCCCCGGGTGGATGGAGTATGTGGATGAGGTGGGTAGACTGGTAAGAGAGGGGGGTGAGACGAAGGGAAAAGAGGACGAGGTAACATTGTAGTGCTTTGGTCGGGGCGGGAAGAGGCAGGTGGCGGACGTGGCGAGGCCTGGAAAACAGCATCAAGAGAGACGACCCAGACTGCCAGAACGGACTTCGATACGTGCTATGAAGGATGTCATGGCGGCCACCTGGATAGAACCAGTGATTGTGGGAAAGGACTGCTGCTTTCTGCTCGCTCTGGTTGTTGCGTTGGAGTAAAGTGCCAATCACAAAATAAACACCTAGATCCTAGGGTCCGTACATGCTCATTTACTGACCCTATATATACCTTCCACGTCTTCGAGGGAGGCGAGGTCGGGGGTCTGGGGGGTAAAAAAAAGTTTCAGAGGGAGAGCGCCCTTTTCCTGGGGGTACCCCCCACACCCCCGACATCGCTACGCCCGGAGATACTATAAGAATAGGTCAGTAAAGGCGGTCTGCAGTCGGGACGTGTACCCCAGATGGTCACTCCGCCTCCGAGGTCGCTCAAATGCCATCACGGAACTGTCAACGCCCTGTCTGTCTCTCCCTGACACGGCCAAGTCAGCAAGCGTTGCATTGATCTCTCCTCCCTGATGACAGGATCTGATCCTTCCAGGTACGAGATACACGCCAGCTGAGACGTGCGTCAAATAAATGGTGGCGTCAACTGTCAGCTTGCTCTTCCCGCTTTTACCCATACCTACGCTTGTCGGACCGAGAAAGCCACCGAAAATCAGAGGCCTTATCCTTTGAAGGGTGGCAGCCATCCTCGTTCCTTCAAGCCACGAGCCTCAACGAACCAGTCCCCTAGCGGTACCACCCAATAGATTGCTGTTGTGCCACGCCCGCGCCCACTACGAAGCCGCCTCGCGTTGCTAGTGTCCTTCTCAGGTACCTCCTCGTATGCGCTGGCCGACCGTTACAGGCCCTCCACTCACCCGCTCAAATCGGTTCTGATGGGAAAATACGAATAGTCCCGCACTCGAATGCTGTTTCGGTGAGGGTCGGGTCTTCTCCTTCCTTTACCTACCCTTCTCGGTCTCGGAATGCACCCGGAGTGTATGGCGTGAGCGGGACTCGGATGGTTCTGTGGCTGCAACAGTATTGTCTGGCTCTGTCTGGCTCCTGGGCTGATGAGAATGTGGTACTGGATTCCGAATCATCAACCACCTTCCAGGTACTTTCGTACCTTGGGTGCCGCGCCTCGGGACCCAGGATATCGTGCCGTGTACGACTTCGTCTTAGTCTTATGGCTTACTCGCTGCTTATTGAGGTATCCGTGGCGACGCTCTAACTTAGCCAGATAGATAGACAGGGCCCCTGGCTGAACGCTCAGCTTCATGAGCACGGCTGATCTGATCTTAATTCAGGGTGGGATGGGGAATGGTGGCTTACATCCAAACCTGGCCTGATAGCATTCAACACGACCACAAGTTGTCCTTCCAGATCGCCAAGCATCAACCATACATAGCGCAGCTCGGTCCTTCTTGGATGATGCCACGAGTCCCCTCTGGTCATTGATTTTCAACATCCCCTCCAGTCCCTCCCTCGCTGCGTCCTACTCTCTGGCCTACTGCTTCCAGCCTGTTCTTCCACCAATCACCGCATAGCCAATTTCCCCCCTCCTTCTGACTTGAAACCATGAAGTTCTTTCTCCTCGCGATCCTCCCAGCCCTTATGGCCGGCGTCAACGTCGCCTCCAGCCTCGGCGGCGGCAGCCCCTCGCTCGATTTTCAATATGTCTCAGTAGTAGCAAAGAACCCCCGGGCGACACCGACCAAGCAGATCGAGCCTGAGCACGAGCACACGCCCAATTTCCGGCAGGCCTGCAAGTGCCAGCCGGCCAACTGCCCGCCCTTCCTCAATGCCAAGTCGGTGAGTCTTCTCTTGTACACCTCGGGCGCCAGCTGGACACACCCAGAAACCTCTAAAGGCCCGGGCAAAACGGTTACTGATTTGAGAGACGAAACAATTCCCAGATGTGCCAATGCAAGAGTGCGGCCGCGCAGGCGTGCTATGTCAAGACGGGGCGGGGCTGCCCGAAGCCCTCAGCAAATGTGAGAATTCACAAACCCTAAGATTCCTCGATGTGTGAGCACTTGCTTTTCGTCAGTGCTGTTATACTAATCAGGAGCCCATTTTTAGGCCTGTTAAGCAGAGTGCTAAGCTCTGGAGAAATGGAGAAGATTCTAAAAGGGCTGGTAATAGGTCGGGAGCTCAGTTTTGGTTTTAAGATGAAGATTAGACCTGTATTCATGTTACTTGCCCAAAATCTCGTCTAGTTGAATATCACGTGACTATCATCCTGCTCTCTAGACGAAGTGTTGTTGTCCATAACCTCCTTGTCAACAACGGCTCTACACCCTATGATACAATTTCCTTGCCAAAACTTGATGCCGAGGTGCTCAAGAAGGATCATCATCTCATGGCCGAGTTAAGACGCAAAGGAGATGAAATGTTCCTGCACAATAGAGAATATAGGCAGCTGCCATTCAAGGAATTGCAAGACAAATTAGACCCCAAAGTACAGACTCTCAGATGACGGAGAAACTATACGAATCCTAGGATCTACATGTTCATTTTGTGATTGGTACTGTTCTCAAAGTTGGCAGCTGCAGATGCGCGCTATTAGACGACGTATTCCCCTCCTCCGCTACCTGTCCCAGTAACTTCTATTATCCGAGTCTATACTAATCCCTTGTTTTCGTTTCACATTATTCCTTGGAACTGTTGTGCCCCCTCTGTAAATCGTACCCCCGTCGTATGATACATGATGAACAACAACCCGCAAATAGAAAGGAAAGAAATTATCCTCTGCGAAGAACTAGTTCTTGCTCTTTTAGCCCAGCCTTGAACCCTTTGTGTCTCAGACAGCAATCATACCGACAAGCCAAATTGGGCCGTAGGTCTCTCAACCGTTTTTCCTCAAGCGGCTTGTCCGTCCTTCGTAGGAAGCCCGAGCGAACGTTGCACAAAGTTCCACAGGTCCACCGCGCACTGGGCGACGCTCTCCCGCGGCGACCAGCCCAGCTCTCGCGCCGCCCTGTCTGTTGACGCGACGCAGAAGCCGACATCACCCTCGCGCCGGCCCGCCCAGTTGAGCGGAATCTCCTTCCCCGCCGCTGCTTCTAGGCTGCGCACCGCCTCGAGTACCGTGGTGCCCGTTCCGCTGCCAAGGTTGAAGGCGCGGAAACGGCCCGAGCCGTCCTCTTTCCTCCTGGCACCCCCTTCTTCTTCCTCCTCTTTTTCTTCCTCTTCCTTCTCGATCCGCATGGGCCCAGCTAAAGCCTCATCCACACCCCCCGCGCTCTGGTTGCTGTCGTCCTTGTTATTCCACCTCAGCGCCGCGATGTGGCCGCGCGCCACATCGAGCACGTGGATGTAGTCGCGCACGGCCGTGCCGTCGCGCGTGTCCCAGTCATCGCCAAACACGTCGAGGCGCGCGCGGCGCCCGTCCAGGACGCGCGTCAGCACCGGGAACAGGTTCGTCGGCTCCGCCCGCGGGCTCTCGCCAAGCAGGCCCGACGGGTCGCAGCCGACGGGGTTGAAGTAGCGCAGCGCCACCGCGCGCCACAGCGGGTTCGACCGCGCCACGTCCGCGAGCACCACCTCGCCAAAGTACTTTGTCCGTGCGTACGGGCACGTCAGTCCGGACGACATGCCGGGCCGCCGCCGGGCGACGACAGCAGGATTCCCCGAAATGTTCTCGTGCGGTGGTGGTGGTGCCGCTGTCGCAATTATTGTCTCGGACGCGTGCACAAGATCTTCCTCCTGCAGCGGCAGGCCGCGGTCGGCCGCGTCGCCGTAGACGGTTGCGGAGCTGCTGAAGATAAAACTGCGCACGCCGTGCTCGTCGAGGCGCTGCAGCAGCGACACAAGTCCGCAGAGGTTGTTGCTGTAGTAGGCCAGCGGCCGGTCGATGGACTCGGACACGGACTTGTAGGCGGCGAAGTGGATCACGCCCGCGATACGGGAGCGGCGGATGAGAGACCCTGGCGCTGAGGCGGGAGGATCCGCGCGCGCGGAAACGGCTGGCACGAGGTCGCTGTAGATATCGAGGAGGAAGTCCATGTGGCGAGTACGGTAGTCGATGTTGTGAAAGTGAACGATCGGCATTGGCAGGTCGCGAGACTTGCGGTGGCGGGCAGCGAGTTCTTTGAGCCGATAGAATACAGACTCAAACGAGTTGCTGAGGTTGTCAACAATAATGACTAGAAAGGCGATAATTAGCAACAAGTTCTATAACCTCAGCGGGAGTGAGAAAAGACGTTGCAGTTGATCATATAACACCTTACCGTTGTATCCTTCTCGCAAAAGCTCGAGTGAGGTATGGGAGCCAATATATCCTAGGCCACCAATCACAAGGATGTAGGACTGATTATCCGTCGTGAGGGACGTGACGTCTTGGATATTCCCCGAACCGTCGAGTAGAGAAGGCAGCCGGTCAACTTCCAAGGCAGAATTGGAAAGGTCGGGCGCGGTGAGAGGTGTACTGGCCCCTGAGACCACCGACGGCGGCGCTGAGTCTGAAGATATCGACTCTACATCACTCACCATCAAGTGCCCCATAGCAGGAGAAGAAAGGTAGTCCGGCATGATGGGCAGCTATTCGTCAGGGGCTATAAGTGCGAATATCTTCTTTGCTCAAGTGATCACGGCGATGGACCAAGTCTTGGGGCTGGGATCTTTGCTGAGGTATGTATGCTTTTAAACTTCTCGTGAGAACGACGGGTCTGTTCAGAGGCTTTTATGGCGGGAGAGCTATCTTAAGGAAAAAGCTTGCATGCGAGTCTACAGACATGTATACATCATGACAGCATGTTTTAAACAGCCCATCGATGCTTGCGCTGCCAATAGAAAGACTTCGGAATCGTGTTAATTCTCGGAGTTCGCGAGCGTGGAACACTGCACGCCGTACATCGGTTAATGGCCTTTCAGCCGGATAAGACATGGTAAAGTAGGAGTAACCTAACCTGGGTAGGTAGGTAGGAAATACAGACAGCCCACCCGTTCTTCTCATGCCCTGATACGCACCCGATGGCGAAAGTCCCCTAGGTTCAAGCCACAAGACTGCTTTCAGCTCAATGCCTAAAAAAAAAGTGAGAGAGAAAGAGAGACAGTGAGTGAGAGAGAGAGAAAAGCTATCATCAGAGAGAGTGTATCGGTTGCGCGTGGTTCTCTTTGTGTCTGCAACTACCGAAACACTGGTTGACTCAGTCACTGATTTACCATTCTAGAGCCGCTGGATGTCTCATCGCCACTCTGTTCCTGAACTGAGGCGATATCAATCTTCTTAGCTATGAAACCTAAGTGCCGTCCCCTGGTAATGTTAGCGGGTGTGGCCGCCTGAGTGGGGCGGAGAGTCTGTGGCGAACGTGTGTTCCTGAAAGTATACGTGGTACGATGGCGACGCCTTCATCACTTCATGCAAGGGAAAAACACCAAATAAACGAGCCACAAGGATACCGTTTGGCCCTGCGGATACGAGCTGTCTATCCTCGCGAAAAGTCGGTGGGCGTATAGGCCTCACCGAGAGAACCTTCGATAGAGGACACACTGCCTCCCCATTCCTCCTCAGCACTTTCAGCACCAAGCATGAGCAGGTAAACACGTGCAGTACCAATCGCATAATAAACAAGCAGATCGTAGGATCTATATACGCTCATATACTGACCGACTATATTACTACTATAATATCTTCGAGCGAAGCGAGGTCGGGGGTCAGGTGGGTACCCCCAGAGAAAAGCCGCTCTAGCTTTTAACCTTGTTTTTTCTGGGGGTACCCCCCAGATCCCCAACCTCGCTACGCTCGAAAACATTATAATCATAGTATAACTGGGGCCAGTAAATGAGTGGTATATGGACTCCAAGATCAGCATATTTATCTTGAGACTGGCACTGGAGGTTCGGTAACACTCAGGTCGGTCTTGTATAACTCTGAAAGACGGCGACAGCAAACCCAAATTCTGTCACACATACCTAGTACCTATTCAGACTTGAGACTATCGTGCTGAACAGCTTAGAGCTGGCTAGAAATGCCGCCTTCCGAATTTTCTCAACTTCCACAGCCAGATGTATTATTGCCTCCATTCCCGGATCTTTCAATGTCGCGGGAGACATTCATGATGGTGGCGGCGACATCACCCAAGAACGCCCAGTCTCGAGAGAGTAACCACGAAGGCGAGCTTGTCCAACGCAAAAATACATAAATGGGGTCAATGAGGCTTATAAGTGGGCCGGGGAGTAAAGAACTGGCTGGACATTTCCTGGCGCTATTCCTTCGCCTATTTCCAGATCTGGTACGTATGTCTGAGGCAGCTTAATTAGCCCGGTTAGGCATCGTTTGATATTCTGCAAGCCTCGGGAAGGGACCTAGGCCATAATAAACCCCGTGACACGAGTTTAAAGGGTATTGAAAATTGATGTCTTCAGGAACCAACAGGGCCAATCATAAAATAAAAATATATGTCTTGGGTTCGTACACACTCGTTTACTATTTCTATCGTATCTTCGAGCGTAGCGAGGTCGGGGGTCTGGGGGGTACCCCCAGAAAAAACAAGGTTAAAAAGTAGAGCGTCATTTTTCTGGAGGTTCCCCCCAGACCCCCGACCTCGCTACGCTCG
Source organism: Echinosphaeria canescens (assembly GCA_011319275.2). NCBI lineage: Eukaryota > Fungi > Ascomycota > Sordariomycetes > Sordariales > Helminthosphaeriaceae > Echinosphaeria > Echinosphaeria canescens. The sequence continues at coordinate 8,835 of WXYE02073810.1, read as the reverse complement.
AAGATACTATAGTAATAGTAAATGAGCGTGTACGGCATTATACTCAAAATTGAGGGGGTCTGGGGGGGGGAAGACGGAAAGAGCGTGTATACGGACCCTGGGATCTGCATGTTGATTTTGTGATTGGCACTGTACCTGGGAACCCACAATCTGGAGAGCTTCCAACGGCGAGCATGTGCGAGCTTTTAGAGGTCGACAGGCAATCTTCTGAACCAGGATGTTGCCTGGATCCGACGGATAACAGCAGGGAACAGCTTCCAGGCCGCGAGGGACAAGCGCTCACTTTCGTGGCGTATGCTCATGCAGCGGGTAGGTCGCTTGAGGTGTACAAGAGAGCTTCTTGGCTGAAGGACGTACCATATACGGGATCCAGGAGCGGGAAGCATTTTCAAGGGGGGGAGAGCAAGGCGCAGCGTGCGCTTTTCGGGCACGACAAAGCGTGGACTGTCCTCGTCCGCCCCATCCGACGCATTGACGATGTCAGTGGCTGCGGAAAAGAGTAGATGCAGACGGGCCGCAAAGTCGGTGATGACACTGAGAGGGCCCGTCCTTACCGAAGAAGTACGTATTCTCACAACTTCCCAGGGGTTCTCGCCCCGAGGCGCTGAATATTGGTTTCTGTTATTCGAGAGTGGGGATAAAAACTGGACGCGGTCAAGAGGCAGACAACTAAGCACGACCTGGCAAGAAAGGAGTGGACTAGCCTCTTCAATGCGGATGTTGTGTTTGAGCCACGTCGCCGGCGGGGCCCGCAGCTCGGTGAAGGCCGTCATGCCAACATCTTGCTCCTGCTGCCGAATAATATGGCCTATTACGGCTCTCCGCTGTGCTGAGAGCTGCCTGTAGGACTGTTGGCGAAAAAAGAACAGGTCATGACGTAGACGTGTAGACGTCAAATCAAACGTCAAAGTGTTGCTGTCCGCGCGCATCTGCATTGGGGAATGAGCGTGCTCCTCGTGTGCCATCTTAACCAAGCTACAGTGCCAATGAGAAAATAGACATGCAGATCCTATGATCCGTACACGCTCACTTACTAACCTCGACTATACTATTCTTCGAACGTAGCGAGGTTGGGGGTCTGGGGGGTACCCCCAGGTTAAGGTTGAAAGGTAGAGCGGCCTGTTTCTGGGGGTACCCCCCAGACCCCCGACCTCGCTACGCTCGAAGATGCTATAATAATAATACAACTGGGGTTAGTAAATGATCAGTGCAAGGACCCTAGGATCTGCATGTTTATCTTATGATTGGCACTGTATGAAGGTCGCGCTCGCAATCAGTAAAGTTGTCCAATCCAACCCGTCGGATACATGCTTCCTCATGAGAGATCGCGGGGCACTTAGACTCTATTCATGGTTTATCGCACAAGGGACGATGAAACAAAAAGAATACATAATTCCTAGACCTATGTAACCTCGCTAAAGTGGCAGTCGAACGGGTTGTTAGACCGTGTGTTCGGTCGAGCTGACCGTTGCGGGATATTTATTGATTCTCTCACCCCCTTGTTATTGCCCCTTCCTTGCCCCTGACTGGCTGCCATAATGCTACGTTCGCCTGTTGTCCCACCATCATGTGTCTCAACTTACACGAGCGGGCTTGCGTTTGCACGACTTGCGGTGCAGAAGTTATTTTCAGCACAGATCCCCCGACATCCAACCGTATCCTCGGGATTCTTGAGTGGTGGTCACACGAGCATCGTGGCACAACGTGGCACAACGTGCTTCCTTTTCCTTTGCCATGGTTGTGGAGGGCGGAGAGCTGCTCCGATTCTGCGCGACTCCTCAGGCAAATAGCGACGAGGCCGGCCTCGGCCTCTATCCCGGCTGCATGGTGATCGTACACTCCGCTGGCGCCACAAAATATATCTTTGTTCTCAGAGAAGATATGGATGATGCCATGTCCGTGCCCCAAGCTTTTCCTGGCTCGTATTTTGTGAGGTGCTTTTCAAGCCAAAAAGGTACTTCTAGAATCTCTATTCGTTCCCCCTCTTCATCCTGTAGAACCTGTGAATATTCGTCTTGGCAACGGCTGGAGAACCTCAGCTTTGTGCACATGGGAACCGCATGACTGAGCGTTACGAGGAACCCTTGTTGTATCCTGCTCTGAACGGCGTGTCTTCCGGAGTTTTGTGCTAGGGAGCACTAACATCGTCATTGTATAGCCACATTGACTCGTTTCGTCATCTCCCTCACTTCGGACCGACGGGCAATCTTTCCAGGCTTTCCAAATCCAGGCTCTTTTGTGGCTGGAAGTAGAACATGTTACGAGAGAAAGTCACAAGAAAGGCGCAATCCTCCAAGGTCACTGCCATCGGTTGTTCTACTGTATAGCGCCGTGTGTTCCCAGCTTCCCTTGCCTCTCCTCGGTTGTGTGAAGGCCAACCATGGCACATGCGGTGCTGGGCGCCATAGCCGCAAGCCTGGGACTGCCGTGATTCGCCAGCAGGACAGACACATCAGCAACGTACACACCAGGAAGCATAGAACAGGCTAATCCTGAGCTGCCAAGTTTGATGCAAGTAGGGGGGAATACGAGCGAGGATAGCAAGCTGCCTCCGAGTACAGAGTTCAGCGGGCACGTATTCTCCCATACTTGCGTATACCGCTATGACCGACCGCCAACGTCAAGCAGCAAAAATTAGGGGCCATTCACATGAGTGATATCAGAGGTCCTTTTTACAAAGTGGCTTGCTTGTTCATCTCCAGCATAGAGTTACGAATACAATTCGTGACTTCCCAGCCCTTTTCACAGAAATCCCAATGTTTTAGTTTGCTTCACAGGTTATCATCGGCAGCTTGCTTTCCGGGAGATCACTGGCGTCGAGGTTCTTCTTCATCTCCTACTTGTCTCTGGGAAGCGTATTTGAAATAATCCTAAATCTAATACAACCCCTATCGATATAATTCCTCCCTTTCCTATTTTGGTCTCCTTGGCCGGCATCTTCCTCCTGGCCATGGCATCGTTCTTCCAGCCGCCCCTATCGGGGGATCCGGCCATCGTCGCTTGCGGCAACTCATCCCGATTCCAGGTGTATTGCAATAACTTCTTGTCGTCAGATGAGAGACTGCAGACCTGGGAGCAGTACTTCACTCTTACTGTGGCTATTGCAGCCCTGTCAATACCACTCATTCTTACTATTCTACTCAGAGCCGCCAGTCTCGTCAAGGGGATAGTCCGCCGAAGAACTCACAGGTACGTTGTGGGAGCCCCATGCACCAAACTCTAAGCCCTTTCGGCCGTAGGTTAGGTGTTGTTAACACCGAGTGTTCTCATACATTGACGATCGAATGACTAGGAGAATCAAACGCCCTAAATGGGACACGCTCCAGCAGAATCGGCGGAACTTCCAAGCCTTTGCCTCCGTTCAGTCGTTCCATTTCCTAGACAACAGCTACCCGCATGTCTCAAAAGTCAGTCTTCGGGCCCACGAACGACCCGAGAGTCATGTCTTCCTCATCCCTCTCCCCTCCTATGCAGACCAGGAGGCCTCTTACCCGGACATCCTCGCGTCTCGAAGAACGACTAGTCACGATAGTGGTCATCATGGCATCGTTTCCCCTGAGCCCGAGCCCGAGCCAGAGCCCAAGTTAGTCCTAGGTCTAGTCGACCTCAACGCCATCTCCCCTACCGCCATACCGGTGTGGGTCAATTTCCTGATCAATCTCCACCGCGAAGGGCGCATCGCCGGCGTAGCTCTCCGGGCTACCACACCCTCGCCCCCGTCACCGGCCACTCTAGACGCCACCGAGTCTTTGCTAGCGGCCCTCCTTCCGGCCCTCGCTACCCGCTCGGTGCCCGCCCTGCTTTCCGCGCCCGTGTCCAGCCCCTTACTCCTCGCCATCGACCTGAGCCTCCTCGCGGGCATCATCGTTCAGAATGCCTGTGTCCTGCCCTCAGGCGAGCGCCGCGACTACTTTCGCTCACAACGCCTCCGAGAGGTCATGGGCCGCGCCGCGGCCGAGCGGACGGCCCGGGACGGCGGGCCTGAGAAATTCTTCGTCGGCTTCCACGACGTGTGGGATACGAGGCCAAGCGCGGCGGTGGTGTATCGGGCCGGGAAGGTGGCGAGACACTTCGGGGCCGTGTTCGAGCATGGACCAAGACAGCCGGGGGAGGCGGTCGGGAACACCAGCTCGGGCACGGAGGAGGATCAGGAACGAAGGCCAGACGAGGATGGCGCGGAGAGGCAAGACGGGGGCAAGGTCAGCATGAGCGGGTTCGAGTTTCTGAGGAGGGCGGAGACGACCGAGTTGCAAAGGGTTTGGGTGGAGGGGAAGCGCGGATTGCATGTTGACCCGCCAGAGGAGGGCGCCGAAGCGTTCTCAGGGGAGGTCGAGCGGTTGGATCTCGGGCCTGTGCGAGCTGCGATTCCGAATATCGACAGCCTCCTCGCAGCAGGGCCTCTGGCTGCGGACCTGGAAGCTCTGCGCTCTGAAAAACCAGAGCTGGTCCAGTTACCAGATCTTGGCACTCTGAGCTTGCCCGTCGGCGGTGACTTTTGGGAATCTTCAGCCAGCGGCGGCAAGATCTCTTCACTTGGCTGCGTGCCGCTGACCAGTCCCGCTACGTCACACCAGTACGATGCTATCGTCGAGACGCAGACGCACCTGTGCGAGCTGAAGATGCTCCACCGGCTTGAGGACGCCGAGACGACCAAGATCATCTACAAGCTGCAGACCTTGTTACCTCGACTTCACCACAAGAGGCTAGCCGAGCAACTTATAGACGGTCTAGTCAACGGCAGGATCGCCGTCTTCAAGGGGTTGGGAACGGGCTTCACGCTCCCGGACAACATCGCTTGCTTCTGGGGCGTCTCCGCCGTGCGGAGAGAGGAGGAACAGGACTACGAGAGCGATCCGGAGAAGGACGGGGGACGTAACCAGGTTGATATTTTCATCTCACGGCGCAATCCGAACGATGCGGTCACAGTACTGCACACTTGGCTTGCCCATCACGGCGTGCCCCGTGTGCACAGGTTCGAGGAAGAACTCATGCTCGAACGCCATGATACCACCACCAAAAGACCGGTGGCTCCGCAGCTGCTTCCCCAAAGCATCATGGCTGACCTCAATCAGTGCAGCCCGTCTGAGATCCTGCACCTCCTCTATCACCTTCGTCTCTCCCACCCGGCAACGCCCTTCAAGTCCTCTATCGAGCAACACTGCCAACATATCCTCCTCGCCGAGGCCTCGTCATCTTCCTGGACCACTTCTCACGGCCACGGCTATCTCTCTGGTTCAATCCCCATGTCAGACCTCCTCCAACAACGCCTCATCCATTACGCTCACCTAGGCGCGACCCGTCTCCCCAGCCTGCCCAACCTCCTCCGCCTGCACGCTCTCATCGACGGCGTCATCTCACGGGCCCTTTACGCGGGCGACCGGGCCACCCTCCTGTCCCTCAGCGATACCTCGCTCCTCCGGGCTTACGACCCATGGAACTCCCAGGCAATAGACCTGGCGGTCAGCCGCCGCGTCGACATTAACGCCGACATCATCGCCCTGCTCTTCTTCTGCGCTCTGCGCAAGGCCGCGCTCGAGGACGTATATCTCGAGGCGACCGATCGCTGCCCGCTGTTTCTATCGCAGCCCGACCAGGCGGCCGTCTTCTCCGAGCTGTGGGTTCTGGGGTCGCAATGCGAGGTCTTCTTTCAAGTGCCGCCCCGAAAGGTCGGAGAGATGGTGTACGCGCGGTACAGAACGCATCTGGAGCGCAACCCGCCGGGGGCAGGACCCTGGGACAAGGGGTGTATCATGGCCGTTTATGCGAAAGAAGAGAAGAACGAAAAAGGCAGTGCTGGAGAGAAGGGGGGGGGAGGGGCCAAAGAGATACACGATGGTCGAGAAAGGGGAAAGAAGAGGATGACGACGCCGCTCGCGATGACCCGACGGGCGAAGACTGTGCTCGTCGACCTCGGAGCTCTGTCGATATTCTGTCTGCCGGCCATGATCGACATCGTCTTGCTGTCTTTCGTGGGGCGTGGACTGTTCATGACGGCATTCATGAGCAGTCAGACTCTATCAGCGGCCTGCTATGGACTGCTAACATCGCTGCTGTTGTCGGCCGGAGTGACAGGCTGGGTTGGCAGCGGGGGCAACTATTATCTGAGCCATGTGAGTTGTCTCTATCCAAACGTGGGGGGGGAGGGGGGTTGGCTGTCCTTCGGCACTAACTTGGAGCATTATCGCAGTACGCCTATAACAACATGGTTTTCTTTCACATCCAACGCCTCTCGGGCGCTTTCGTCCTGACTGGCGCAGTTGGCCTCGTTGGCATCGTGATTTACTGCTTCAAACGCCAGTACGGCCCGGCTTTTGTCTTCCTCGCATATCTTGTCCTCGTCACCATATATCTCACACTCCTTGGCATCATGGCCACCATGCATCAGAACAACAGCCCCTTTACGTCGGGCCGCACCGTCCTATGGCGCACCATTCCTGTCCTCTTTCTCTCGCCCATCATCTCGACCTTGATCCCGAACCACGATTTACAAATCTACATTCCCGTCGGCTACGGTTTCTTGTTGCTGCTGCTTTATCAGTACCGTTCCCTCTGCCATGAGTGGGTGAGCTGGACAGACAACATCCCACGCGTTGGAGAGAAAGATGTAGTCGAGTGGTACGCCTCCAAGAAGGCACCCCGCCTGTCTGCATCCACAACCACGTCCCCGCGGACGTCCGAATCCGACGACCCGAGTGCAACAGCAGCGGCCACCGTACCGGCCCTTCACCCCGTCCCCCTCCAGGAAGAGGAAGACGAGTCCCCCGAGGAGGCGCGGAAGAATGCCCTCGTTTCATTCCGCAACAGTGTCGAGGCGCACCGCAAGACAGCCTTCCACGTCGGCGAATCGTCGGTCCGGGCGGACCGGCTGGTAGCGAAGGTCGCTCGCGGCCTGCCTTACATTGCATGGCTGCTCAAAAAGGGGAGCGATGCGGGCGAGAAGGCGGCCGAGCCATTCTCGATCGAGTGGTTTGCCCAGTTTGGCCAGGCAGTCCGGAACATGGAGCAGATGACGCAGGGGATAAAGGAACACAGCGTGTTCATGTTGTTCCGACACGCACGGTACGATGTAAGTCGCAAAAGTGTCTTCCCTCCGGAGTTTCTTCCTTGTCCTTTGCCAATGATTCATTTCCTTGGCTTCTTCATGCCCCAGCCGTATCAGACAGAGGCTAACAAAAAAGAAACCCTTGTATGGTGCAACCTCCTAGATCGGCCAAAGCGTCGGCCTCTTCCTGATTTGTCTGATGGACCGCTGGGTCAGCATAATCATGAGCGCCAGAGGCCCGGCCATACCTATCTTTATTGACGGCCGCTCCCGATATGCCGTCTGCTTCGCCATCCTTTACTTCTGTGGCTCGGTCATGACGCTGGACACCACCCTGCGCAAGCACTGGCTGGCCAGCTACAGCCTGTCCGAGGAGCGTCTCAGCAGCGTCGAGCAGGCCAGAGCCGTGGCGCGCGTGTGGGAGCGGTCTCGCAAGAGACGATACGCCACCGCCATCCTCGAGCTATCCCGCAACCTTCTCATTGTCGCCGGCTGCACAACCATCTTCGTCTGGCTGCTGGTTGACAGTACAAAGATGTTCACACTGTACTACGCCTACCTGGTCGGCTACACGGCCGTCATCGTCTTCCAGTTCAACCGTTGCTTCACCACCAATTCGCATGCACACGTCACCGCCATCCTCGTCTCCGCCGCCATCGGCTTTGTCACCGGGTGCACGATACACGGTGTCTGGGGCAATGCTTTCTTCTATACCGATGTTGTGGCCCTCAACGCTGCGGCCGTGTCAGCGGCCTTCCTCACCTCTGTCCTCTCGTGGAAGGACTTCCGAAAGACAGAACTCACAAAGGGGGGCTCCAGCGGGGCCACAAGCAACCAGGCCGGAGAGCTGGGCTGCTTCCAGCAGCTCAGGCTGTCGGGGCGTGATGATCTCTCAGACACGAGCTCTTGGGTGGCAATCCCAGGTGAGAGGCTGGTCTTCAATACGGCGGCATACGTGGCACAGAGGCTTCCAGACCTCCTCCGACTGGGTATCGAGCAGCCATCTGTCGAGACAAGAAAGACGGCCTGGGCCGAGGAGCTGCTGTACGAGGCGCTCGGTCTCTGGTATAATGCCAAGTTGGACATCATCATGTCCAATCGTTCCGCCTTTCTAGATGCAGGGTTTGGGGAAGCCGCGTCCTTCAGCAGGCTCAACGGCGACACTCTTGAAATCACGATCGGGTGTCTCGGAAAGGAGGAGGGCTGTCAAATAGCCGGCTGCGCGCCAGGACAGTCGCGAAGCTGCGGTGTTCCGCAACTGTAATTGTTGCTATAGCGCTGTCATGAACGAACCTTATGACGATCCGCCCGCAACGAACACGATTGCATCAGAACCGGTTGCGGATGCGACCGAGTGCCCGCGCTGCAAAAAGCCGTTGTCGCTTTGCGTTTGCGAAGACATCGAGACCATCGACAACAAGATAGCGCTGCTGGTCCTGCAACATCCGCAGGAGCAGGACCGCGCATTCGCGCCGAACGCACTGCGCAAAGTCATTGTGGCCACCAACGTGGCCGAGACCAGCATCACCATCGACGGCATCCGCCACGTGGTGGACAGCGGCACCGCCCGCGTGGCCCGTTACGATGCGGAACGCGGCATCGGCACTCTCCTGCTGGAGCCCATCAGCCGCGCCAGCGCGGATCAGCGCAAAGGCCGCGCCGGACGCACCGCCCCCGGCACCTGCCATCGCCTCTGGACCGTGATTAACCAAAAGGATCGCGACGAGCGCAATACCCCCGAGATCCAGCGCAGCGATCTCGCGGAGGTGGTCCTTCTGCTCCACTCCCTCGGC
>WXYE02071724.1:0-19590 GCA_011319275.2 Echinosphaeria canescens | reverse complement strand
TTCGAAGGCGTTGGCGGCCTGCGCCACCTTGAATGCGCCGACGGCGCTCGCGGCGTTGCCTCACACCGATCTGAAACTGGTCGTGGCGTCCGCCGGGCGGCCGAATCCTCCCACGTCCCTGCTCGCGTTAGATTGGTTGGTTGAACTGGGCATCCGGGGAGCCTCGAGTAACGTCGAGTAGCCATTTCGGATTCTCGAAAATTGTCGTCGACCACAGCCTAGCCCATGACGCAGGTCACGAAAAGAGGTGTGTCGCTGATCCGGGAGCGAGTGAAGGCGGGCGTGGTGGGGTGGGGGTTCGATCAAAAGCTTGGCAGGACAGGCAGGTGTCAAACTTTCACTGCATTCCAAGCGCCTGGGCGCACAACGGTCCGTAAATAATATCATAAATTGACACCCATTGCTGACAGACACGGGGACGTCGAGAACCACGAGAGCAGCGGCACGTTTGACTTGGAAAGCAGAAACTATTGTCAAATGGCTGTCAGGTGGTTGCAGGCAAGCCTACCCCTTCACATCCCAGGAACATGCCCAGGATTGCAATGGGGGAGGAGTGGAGGCTTCGCGTCGCCTGGAAACAGTGTAAGACCAGGGACACAGTGGAGACCAACCATGGGACAAGCCCAGAGGGATGGTCCCCGAGTGATAAAAATTGATTTAATCATAGAATGCTCAAAGAGCAATTTCAGAGATTAAACTGAAAAGAACAGATACTACACTTGATCTAAGCCAAAAGGCAAAGAGAGCTGAAGAAAAAAAGAAGAAAGGGTGCAAAAGGCACGGGGTCCGCTGAATATATACTGGTTGGGATGGTCCGTGCGCGATTGCGAATTTTGGTGTTCCAGTTTCGCAGCTTCTGTCTCGATGTGGTATTCAGGCAGCTGTCCTCGACTGGCACGCCAATCAGGACTTGTGGCACCAAATTGGAGGCATTTGAGGCACTATTGCCCGTCGAGTCATTGTTCCGTGACTGCAACCGACTCCCGACCTGCAAGCGACACTCACGGGAAAGGCACGGAAGACTGGCTGGGACACCCACGTACCCACCTCAGACATAGAAATCAAACCCCACCAGGTCGCAGGTCGCGGGGTCTTGGGTCGCTGAGTCTGTCCCGGAAGATGGCACATGCTGAATAACGTCCCTGCAGGTGTCGCCCGGGGCTCGTCCATACGCGCTGTGCAGCTGATTCACCGCGAGTCAATCCACAGTACGATCGCCAGGCCGGCTCGACTCCAGTTTTTTTGCTATGGAATTCCAACTATCTCGGGGGGACCTAACAAACTCGCTTGCATTCAAAAAGAAAATTGGTATGGCATCTCGGTTCCCGCTCGAGGCCGTGTACATACATACGGCGTTGCCGAAATCGTCACATTCCTAGCACCGAGGATTGACAGGCACCCGGACCCGAAGACGCACCCAGAGCGCATCCAGAGCGCCGTCACAGCGCCCGGGAACACCCCTCTCTCCCCTCATCCCTGAAGCCGCATCAAGACCACCCCCCTGCCAATGACGAGCCGTGTGTGTCCGAGGACAACAGGAACAACATCCCCTTCCCCAGACCCAGTTCCATGGATTTCTTCTCTTTTTGTCTTTGCAAGCCTTGGTTCTTGCTGTGGAATTTATGTAACCATGGCAACATCCTTGTACGGTGACTAGATGGCTGGGGAGGGCAGCTACGTCAGGAACAACAACGAACTACATAGATGTTTTACGATACCGGGTTGAATAAAGAGATGATATCCCCGGGGGTCGGCATGAAATGGCCGCATCAGGTTGCAAATTCACTAGAGGAGGGTTGTACTATTACTACAACAACTTCGAGCGAAGCGAGGTCGGGGGTCTGGGGGGAACACCCAGGAAAAGAAAAAGGGTAAAAGGTAGAGCGGCCTTTTCCTGGGGGTTCCCCCCAGACCCCCGGCCTTGCTTCGCTCGAAGATAGGATCTGCAATGTCTATTTTGCGATTGGTATTGTACCGGAGAAGATGATACATGTGTAGGCTGTTCCTCCTGCAAGAAGCACAAGAACGCTCCTGAAAATGCCAAGAACGCCGCTGCAAGAATAGGTACATACACACCGGCCACCGCTGAACGCCAAAGGCTAGGCAGACGAGAAGAGGAAATGTAGGGTAAGGGGTGGCCAACTAGACACTAGATACAAGCGTCAGTCGCATTGCTGTTTTGGGAAATTCAAGTTGTCGCCAAGTGCCTCCTTTCATGATGAGCCCGGGCCAGCCCTTCAGGATCAGTGCTTGATGACTGCCTGTATGGGCACGTCCCCGGCGTCGTCCCGCTCGTGGAGCTTCCGCTTCTTGTCCCGCTCGTCCGGCTTTCGCTTCGTGCCCCCCTCGCCGCCGTCCTCGGCCCCGTCCGTCCACTCGGTGACCTCCCACTCGAACCGGACCGTGCTGCCGTCGGGGGCCGTGCTGGAGCCCACAAGCCGCGTCGAGCTGCGCACTCGGCTCCCCAGCCGGCTGCCCTCCAGGAGTGTATCGAACCAAGGCAGGCCGCCGAGTGTGTCGCGGTCCCTGGGCATGAGCACTGGTCCCGACCCAACAGGCGCGCTGCTGCTGCTGCTGCTGCTACGCGCTGCGCCCTCGCCGGCACCTTTCTCGCCTGAGTCCACGTTCCCCGCATCGGGGGGTGCGCCAGGGCTTCCAAGGCCGGCCCTTTCCGTGCGCGCGCGCAGCGGGTCGGCCGCGCTGCCGCCGCCGCTGCCGCTGTCGGCGTCGGACTCGGCGGGGCCCAGAAGCCCCATGTCCTCCAGGTCGCCGAGGTCCTCCGGGTGGAGGCTGCCGAGGGTCAGGTGGATGTAGTCGGCCTCGCTGCGGGGGTGGTCGCAGAAGTAGGTGAGCGGGGTGCCGCAGAAGCCGCAGAACTGGCGCATGGCGTGCTGCTCGGCGGGGCTGGTGTAGACGCGGCGGATCATGGCGCTCGTCTCGTCCGGGAACACGGCGAGCGTGCTGCTGCGGTACCAGTCCAGCGGCACGCGCAGGAAGGCCGCGAGCGGGGATGCCAGCGCTGCGCCTGGCCAGGTGGGAGGGAGAAAGCAGCGCTGTCAGTCTCCTCTGGCTTGGCTGTGCACGAGGGGAAACCGGGGAGGCGGGAATGGGGGGTTGGGGGGTTGAGGGGAGAAGGCGGGGGATCCTTACGGTGCGTGGGATGTGAGCTGAACAGAACGCGTGGCGCATCGAGGTGTGCGGTGTGCTGAGGAAACAGAACTGTATACCGGTTGCGCCCGCACTGGCAGCCGCCGCGAAGTGACTTTGTGAGGCTCATGATCGACCGCTGAGGGAGCAACGCGATCGGGCGAAATCAACGTTCGATTCGGCAGCACAAATCGAACTGCTGCGAGGCAACGAGATTTGGGAGCCGGTTCCAGGCCGGTTCAACGGTTTTGATGGGTTGAGAGCTGGATAAAACAAGCGAAAAGCTGTCGGCTCGGCGATGGGAAACCAATCCTCCCCTTCCTTCCACATACAAGTCCAGGTTCCCTTGCTTTCGAGGTCCGGCCTTAGGTGAGGCGAGCACGGTGACATGGCGGGGCATCACGGCCTTCTGCATGATGTGATATGGTCGAACGGGATGGAACTACAGAGGCCCGGGTTGATCGAAGAAGGCACGGACGGCATGACCAGCAGGTCTGACATCAACAGCCCAAAAGCATAACTTCTTAGTGCACAAGCTGAGGCGAGTTGAACGGGCGATTCGGGCGCCATACTGAGACGTCATTGACGGGGAAGCTCCGGTCTATCATCTCAGTTATCCTCCCGGCATCCTCTCGGGACAGACCCTCGGACCCCCGACCTCGCTTCGCTCGAAGATACTATGATAGGTATCAAACTCATCCCTTCCGCCAATGTACTGTGCCAATCACGAAATAAACATACAGATCCTTCACCCCGATTTATACTTATTATAACAACTTCGAGCGAAGCGAGGTCGGGGGTCTGGGGGGGACCCCCAGGAAAAAAAAAAAAAAAAATAACTAAGGTTGACATATAGAGCGGCCTTTTTTGGGGACCCCCGGCCTCGCTTCGCTCGAATATACGATAATAATAATACAATCAGGGTTGGTAAATGAGTGTGTACAGATCCGAGGCTCCGCAGGTTTATTTTGTCAAAGACAATGTATGAGAATAGATCAATCGGGAACCAATTTGCTTCATTACCTCTGTCGCCTGATTGAGCTGTTCGTGTCTCTCGAGTACGGTCATAAATGTTTTGTTTCTTCGCTCGAATCGTTATTTTCAAGGACCTGTCCGATCGAGGTGCACCACCAGGTGGCGACAGTTGGTCTGTGCATTCTCGACTTGGCCGTTTCCGTCTCACTGCCACGCCCTTCAATTCCAGACCCGCGAGTAACCGTCATCCTGTCACGCCACGGAAACAAGCCACACTCAGACCGCCTCTCTTCTGGACAGGACAGTACACTTGCGACTACACTTGCGACCAGAGTACTTGCGACCAGACCCCGGCAACTGCTTTTGTCACGTCACGCGCGTCGTATGAGAGCCATGGGAACGACACAGTTTCGCTCCGACTCATGAGGAATAACCACGCTGCGGCAGCATGCGCTGGTCGTCTGCGCCACGACGGACACTTGCGAGGGTAGGGGGGGAGGGGAGGATAATAGAGGCTGAAGAAGAAAGGGTGGAGGATGGGCAGACAGCACGGGAGAGAGAAGAGGAGCGAGTTGTGCGGAGAGCTCGAGGCCGGGCCGACAGACAAGTCTATACGCCATGGCTGGTCCCAGTGTTGGTCTTGTCATGGCTGAGCCGCGACGTGCTGGCGACCCAGTTTTCGAGCGCGGCTCCTGCACGGCTCCTGGCGACCGACGTGTGCGAGTTCCGGACTGTCAACTACATCACCCACACCCTGCCGCAGCAGTGCCTTCGAACGTCGTGGTCCGTCCCCGTGCCGCCAGCAAGCTCGGATCTCACCGACCCGCTCGCGACGACAGCGACAGCGAGCCTCCAGGAGTCGGTAACACCGCACGCCACAGCCGAGCGCCAGCCGCTGCAGCCCGGCGATGGACGGGAACACGTAGCTGGGTCGACGCCGGGGCCGGCTGAGGTCAACAGCACGGCGGCATCTTCGGTGGCAGAGTCGTCGCCTTCCAAGCCCGGAACAGAGCACGAGAACACCAGGGAGGAAGAGTCTAGACAAGACTTGCCCATGCCCGGCCTGGACGATGCCGCAGACCTCGCTAGCGGCACCTTCATGTCGTTCGAAGAGTGGAGAGAGATGATGGTGCGCAAGGCCGGCCAGGACCTCGCCGACGGCAAGAGCCGCAAACCCAAGCCGACCGAGCAGCCCCGCGCCGATCGAGACCGGGGAGACGCAGCCGTCGCCAATAGCAGTGGCGGGCCGGACGGCGCGCTGGGCGCTCAGGACGGCGACGCGGCCATTGACTATGATGCAATGTCCAATCAGACCGCGCACATGACCGGCTCGGCAGCCCCATCCTCGCCCTCGCCGGGTGACGATGGCGACCAGGGAGGCCATGTCCCCGCCGGCGACCCTTCGCCGGAGCGCAACCAGGTCCCCCACGAGGACGGGCACGCGCCCTACCCACGCAGCAAGGACGCCGGAAAGACCTGTAAGGAGCGCTTCTCGTACGCCTCCTTTGACGGGGGCGCCACCATCATCAAGGCCAGCCCGGGCGCGAAGAACGCAAAGGCCGTGCTGGTCGAGAACAAGGACTCGTACATGCTGCTCGAGTGCCAGGCAGCCAACAAGTTCGTCATCGTCGAGCTCAGCGACGACATCCTCGTCGACACGGTTGTGCTGGCCAACTTTGAATTCTTCAGCAGCATGGTGCGCGGATTCCGCGTCGGCGCCAGCGACCGCTGGCCGCCGCGCAAGCCGGACCAGTGGGTTGACCTGGGCACGTTCGAGGCGCGAAACTCGCGCGACATCCAGCCGTTCCTGATCCAGCACCCGCAGATCTACTCAAAGTACCTGCGCATCGAGTTTCTGACCCACTACGGCAACGAGTTCTACTGCCCCGTGTCGCTGCTGCGCGTGCATGGCACCCGCATGCTAGATAGCTGGAAGGATCACGAGCACGAGCACGAGCCTGAGGGCGGCCAGGATGACGAGGGCAGCCAGGACGACGAGCCAGAGCAGCCCGAGGTGCATCATTCTGCAGAGGTGGCGGCCGACCGAGACGCCAAAGTTGACGCTGAGCACGACGGCACGCCTGAGCCCAACCAGCCAAGCGAGCCAACGCGGGAGGGACATCTAGGCAGCGACATAGGAGAAGCGCCTGCCAAGGTTCAAAATCCTCCAGCCCAGCCCTCTGTGCATATTGAGGACTGGACTCCCTGGCGTCCTAGTCTTATGGTCGACCATCTCTTTAGCCTCCAGACTTGTGTGGTGCCTGCATCAACCCCAAACCAGCCTGATGCGATGCTGCTCCAAACAGAGTCGTCGAGTCAATGTTGTCCTACCACTCAACCCGAAGAAAGCACGGAAGGATACCATGCTGCCACGGCTATATTAGAGGCCGAGGGTCTTGATCCCCAGACCACCCCAAGTTCAGAAGATACTCCTGTTCGGCCCCCTTCTCCAAACGAATCCCAGTCATTCTCATCGCCCCCCATACCTACAGAGCAGCTTGCAAGCAGTGCGGGCGGCGAGTCTGGTAGTAGAAACGACACACCCAGTACCTCTTCGAGCCCAAAACAGGCTTCTGCCAGCACAGATTCTACCAAAATTCCGGCTTCTTCCTCTCCTCTCTCTTCATCCTCGTCTTCCAAGCCTCCTCCCAAGCCTCCCACTTCGTCCACCGCGAAGCCGCCCTTGCAACCGGCGCCGAACGCCACGGCCGGGACGCTCCAAAACAACAGCCCGAAAACGCCCCCGTCCAGTACCTCGTCAACCACTGCTGGCCCGGCCCAGCCGACCGTCCAGGAGTCCTTCTTCAAGGCCATGTCCAAGCGCCTCCAGCAGCTCGAAGCCAACACTAGCCTGTCGGTGCAGTACCTCGAGGAGCAGTCGCGCGTCTTGCGCGAGGCGTTCCGGAGCATGGAGCGCCGCCACGCCGGCCACATCAACACGCTCTTCCTCGAGGGGCTCAACCACACGGGCATGCCGCAGGAGCTGCGCGCGCTGCGCACGCAGTACGACGAGCTCTGGCAGAGCACCGTACTGGCGCTCGAGGCCCAGCACGACCAGCAGGCGCGCGAGACGCTCGCGCTGGGCACGCGCCTCGAGCTGCTCGCCGACGAGGTCATCTTCCAGCGACGGATGGCCATCCTCCAGAGCGTCCTGCTGCTCGCCTGCCTGCTGCTCATCATCTTCAGCAACAGGACGGCCGTCGGCGGCCTCGCGGCGCGATACGTCATCCCGACCCCGGGCGCGCCGCCCCCGCCCACCCCGTCGGGAGGCGTTTATACCGCCACCGACGGCCCCAGCGGCCGGCCGTACGCCCACTTCGGGCCGGCGCTGGCACCGTCGACCAGCTCTTTCCCGGACCCCACCCTCAGCGAAGGGGCTCAGGGGGGCGAGAGAGGTGCCAATCCGGGCGGGAGCTGGGAAGAGAGCTATCTTGCGTCTCCCATACTCTCGCCCATTGGGGGGTTCTTCAGCCGCCAGTTCCACCACCACTACTACCAGCAACAGCAGCGCGCAGGAGCGGGCCATGCTGGAGAAATCCCACGATCCCTTGAGGGCAGCGAGAGCTGCATCAAGCAGGACGGCTATGACACAGCCACCAGCAACAACAAAAAATATCTGTACAACAAGTCTCTGCCCTTGACACCCACCTCCGGTTGTAGTCGTGCAGGCACGCCAACCATTCAGATCGACAGCCCTGTGGACGATTATGGGGATGTAGAGAAGGATCCATCCCGTGTATCCTTTGCAGCCGCGGCCCAGCGGCCAGCTTCCTCATCCTCCGCAGAAGAGGAATGTCACGAAGGCGATCATGCCCTCGCGGACCAAAACACCACCAAACCATCCTTCCCGAGCCTTGTATCTTCTGTGTCGGCTCCAGACCTTTCGATAGAGACTGAGAGAACACCCGAAGGGCAAACGGAGGAGGAAGCGGACGCACGCGGGATGGAACTGCGAGAGGGCGATCCATGCCAAGCCCAGGACGGGGCGGAAGCCACCAAATCGCCGACGACGGCCATGTCAACTTCGGACGACGACCCGCCGCCGGCCCCAGAAATGCGTGGCCTGCTGCGGCGCGTAGAAGTTGACCCTGCC
This sequence comes from Echinosphaeria canescens, assembly GCA_011319275.2. NCBI lineage: Eukaryota > Fungi > Ascomycota > Sordariomycetes > Sordariales > Helminthosphaeriaceae > Echinosphaeria > Echinosphaeria canescens. The sequence goes on along the minus strand of WXYE02071724.1, from coordinate 11,375 downwards.
TCCGCCGCCGCCACCGATGGCGCTGACAGGACGGCTGTGGGGCCTGCAAGCATCATCAACGGGGCGCGAGATATGACCATCAATGTCAATGTCGCCACTTCTACCGCCGCCACCGCCACACCCAGCGCAGCTGACGACGAATTCCGCGATCCGGAGTCAGAAGTGGGAGAGGAAGCCGCAGGCCGAGTCTCGGGAAGACGCCCGGCGCGGCCGTTGTCAGCAAAGTCACTGCCTCCTCTACCCGAGGATCCTACGTGACTAAGTCTGCCTCCCGACCGACCGACCGACCGAATGACTAGCCGAGCCATGGGCAAAGGAGGCGGGAAAATTAATGAGATAGATGAACGAGCTGCACGATAATGGCACGCCATGGGGCAGGATGGGGGCAGGAGACCAAGCCCCATTGTATTTTTGTTGTATCAGCATGTAGCGCTAGGGTAAGCGAAATCCTGCGCTTGGGGGAGTGTGTATCAACTTACCTTGGGTGGCGTTTTCTTCTATTCTTTTTTTTTTTTTTTTTTTTTTTTTTCATGGAGCATCCTGTCCTTTTTTTGTTTGGTTCCGGTGGTTAGTTCATGATACCCGGGGTAGCTCATCAAGTTCGCCATGTGTTAGACAAGTCAAAGGGGGTACGCACGACCACTACATAACTGTCGCGACCTTTACTTGTTTGGTGAGGCAGATAGACAACTCCCTCCTTTGCTCACGTCTGGAGAAGGGAGATGTCAGCTCCGAGGTTCCGTCTTGTGGGCACTCACGATAGCCCCTGACATGCATAGCGAAGTACAATGCCAATGACAAAACAAACATGTATATCCTAGAATCCGTACACACTTATTTTCTAACCACAATTGTACTCTTCGAGCGAAGCGAGGTCGGGGGTCTGGGGGGCACACCCAGGAAAAGAAGGCAGCTCTACCTTTCAACCTTTTTTTTTTCCTGGGGTTCCCCCCAGACCCCGGCCTCGCTTAGCTCGAAGGTATAATAAACGCCCAGGCTTCACTCGATGGTCAAAATGCGACTTCCCGGGTGCCCTGAGCAGGTCTATTGGTCGTTGAAGTGTCAGGCATGTAATGGACACAAGCGAATGTAGTTTTCTATAACAAACGAACACATACATTACCAATTTCCCGTCAAGCTAATGTTTAAAGATACTCGGGTTTTTTCTTTTTCTTTTCGTTTCTTCTTTTTTTTCTTCCAACCCCCCCCCCCCCCCCCCCTTGGCCCCTAGTTGTTGACCTCAGTCGAGTCTAATCGGACAAGATCAGACCAAAAGGGCTCTACTCTAATACCGAGCTCTCGTCAGCATAAAGCCCGGTCCGGATCGCGCTTGGCCCTGCTTCGGCCCAAACGCAGCCGCGAAGCACCGCCCTCCCCCGTTCCAAGAAGAAAAGGCATTGTGGATGCGAGACGTTTGCGAGCCGACCTCTGGTGGACGTGGGATTTTACCTCCTGCCTGAGGCCGCCCGGGGACCGCCCGGGAACCTCCTGGGGAAACGCCGGCGCCTAATAATCCCAAGAAAATGGGTCCGGCCGAGTCGGCGACCAGGCAGGAAAAACCGCGCCCCCGTTTCGGCCGGGTGGGCCAAGGCCGGACCGGCCCGCTTACGTGCCCTACAGCTGCCCCGACGAGATACGGTCAGTGCTGGGCGGCCGGAGCGGGACCACCACACCCTATCTCGGCCGCTTTTTACTGTACTGGTCGACCGATCAGCCATGGGTATGGGCAGACTCGCCGCCATGTGCGTGCTCAGGTACAGGCACCTCTTCATGTTCTTTCTCTCTCACTCTCTTCAAGACAACCGCTGCTGGTACTCGGGACTTTGCGAGGTTGCATCTCCGCGGCCCTCTTTGAGCCACGCCCATGATCGTCCGGTCGGCAGAGTCCGGGCCCCCAATAACTAGGCATCCTCACTCCATCCATGCAGCGACGTGTGTCACATCACAAAGCTGCGCGTGCATCAGGCAAGTGGATGCCTGGCAGATGACTCGCGTCGGGCCTACCTTTCGCGCCACCAACTTGCCGGACCTACACCGGGGCAGCCTCTCCCGGCGACCGGAAGATCCGGGGGGCGGTGAGGAGTTTGTACGGCTCATGGGGGCATAGCATGGTTAATTGATGCAAGTCTCTACCATGCAGCTGGTTGACCCAGTTTGTAAAACCGAATCACCTGGCTGCGTAGCCACCCTCCATCACCGCAGTTCCACTGCCGCAAACAGATGGTCCGGTCCCATCATGCACGGCCATGATGTGAGCGATGTCTTTCTGGGGGTACCCCCCAGACCCCCGACCTTGCTACGCTCGAAGCGCGACCATGTGCGCGCGTACAACCCGCCGTCTGCTTTGAGCCCTGGACCTCGATTTGAATATCTCTTCCCTCGCGTACATGCGCAAATTTGAGCGGAGAGCTCCCGTGCTCAGGGAGGCAGGATATGAGTTGAAGGACAAAGGACGAGTCGACATGATGAAGCAAGATACAGTGTTGAGAACAAAAAACACGGCCAGTCCTGCCAAGGGCCAAGGAGTTGTTGCAGTTGTCAGAAACATTACGTTGCTATCTACATGCATCTTCCATCCGCCAACATCTCGCCCTCTCAAGCGTAACATAACACCATCATCACCACCAGCACTCACAACCGCCCCGTCCAAAGCAACCGATGCCGGCATCCGCACAACCACCACCCCCACTCCTGCTCTCGCATCCCTCACCAAAGCCCAGCTCGCCGCGACCGTCCGCCCCCCTCCTATGTTACCGACGAGAAGAGTGTAGACGGACGGTGCGGCGGCTCTAGCCTATCGTTGACAGGCGACTACAATAACGAGAATCGACTCCGTCACGGTAAATGCGGTTGCGTTCACAATCGCGAGCTGCCGCCTTCGAACGCTCAAGGTTGCAAAAGTCCAGTGGGTCGTTCCCCTTCTCTGCCAACGCCTCTGGAGCGCCCGACAGACCCCATCCATTGTATATACAGTGCCAATGACAAAACAAACATCTAAATACTACGGTCCGTACACACTCATTGACTCGCCCCGATTGTACTATTGCTAAAGTATCTTCGAGCGAAGCGAGGTCGGGGGTCTGGGGGGTACCCCCAGAAAAAAGAAAAAGTACGTTCTTTTTTCCTGGGGGTTCCCCCCAGATCCCCGACCTCGCTTCGCTCGAAGGTACTATAGCAATAGTACAATAGGGGCCAGTAGATGAGGGATCTGCATGTTTATTTTGTGATTGGTGCTGTACCTATACGCACGCAGCCCCCTCCATCCTTCACTCGCCTAACCCCCCAACCGTCCCCCCTTCTACCTAGTTTTCCCAGATGACGATGCGAGTTCGGAGGCGGGTTTCTTGTCCGCCCCTCCCCCGGATCTGTCATCAACGGCGAGCTAGTGGTAACCTTCCCAGCCACTTACGCCAGGAGAACAACGGGGGGGCCCAGGCCATTGACAACGTCGCCCGCGATGTGGCTGCAAGCTGCTGTCGTTCGCCTGGATCAAGGAAGTTGCTCAATTGTCTAGGAGGTTACCGCGGCTTGTTTGACTCGAATCAATTTTATTGCGAGGCGGATGAACGAACACGGAAAAGCCCGTCGGCTCGTCGAACCTAAGGCTATCTTCTTGGTGAGCGACTGCCATCCCACTACAGCCACCCCATCCTAGAATGCGCCTAAGATGAGCAAAGTCCTTGCCTATATGTACAAAGAATGCAATGCCAAGATCACGGCTCCCCCTCTAAAGCCCGCTCAAGCCATGGAGCTAACGACACGCCGCCTTCGTCGCGGCCGGGCCTGCCTTCGTCGACGTCCCCGAGCCGGAGCCGGAGCCTCCGGACCCGCTGCCGTCCAGTTCCTTGACGCCCTTCTGGATGGCCAGGATGTGGCTCCAGTCCGCGCTGTCCTCGCCCAGGCTCCAGGCCATGACGCCGCCGAGCTGCTTGGCCGCGACGATCTTGGTGAACTTGTTCGCTATGTCCGTGGTCGTGTCCCAGGTCCAGAACATGGTCGAGTTGACGTCCCAGTACCAGAACGCCTGGTTGGTCTCGTCCCGCTTGGCGTTGGCCTGCGCCGAAGCCCACGAGTCGCTGAGCGACGGGCCCGTGCACCCCTTGCCGTAGGCCGACTGGCAGCCCAAGCCGCAGAAGGCGGCAGTGGACCCGCTGCGAGCAAGAACGCAACCAAAGTCAGTCAGCTTATTCTCTCCTCGGGAGAAGGGGGAATGCGGGATAAGAGATGTGCAGTGCCAATCACGAAAGAAACATGTAGATCCTAGGGTAATATCTTCGAGCGGAGCGAGGTCGGGGGTCTGGGGGGTACCCCCAGAAAAAGAAAAGAAAAAGAAAAGGTAGAGCGTTCTTTTTCTGGGGGTACCCCCCAGACCCCCAGCCTTGCTCCGCTCGAAGATATTACCCTGGAAACTGCATGTTTATTTTGTGAGTGGCACTGTACAAGAACAAAACAATGACTTACCAGCTGCCGTACTGGCTGCAGCACTCTCCACCCTCGAAGCCCTCGCACGTGGAGGCGCCGGCCGCACCGCAGGTCCCGTCTACCGACACGCCCAGAGCGGAGGGCACAGGCTGGACGAGCTCAAAAGTCATGGCGCCCGACAGGCCCGTGTCCGCGCCGGTGACGGGGTCCTCGAGCACGGCGGTCGCGCAGCCGACGCCGGCCGAGCAATCGACGCCGTCGGCGGTGGTGAACCACTTGGCGTAGAAGGCAAAGCCGAGGTTCATCTGGGCCGCCGGCATGCCGAGCGACGCGTAGGTCTCGATCGTCAGCAGCGAGTGGGCCAGGTCCGTGTGGTGCTTCGTCACGTTGTCGCGCCGGTTCATCAGGTCGTACGCCATCACGTTGGCGAAGTCGATCTGCGCCGCGATGCTGGGCACCGTGGCGTTTATGTAGGCGATCATGTCGCGCGCCAGCCCGGGCACGGCGATGGTCAGCAGCATGTCGGAGCCGATGGCGTCCCGGATGGCCTTGAGCAGCAGCGGGAACGTGGTGATCTCCGATACCTTCTCTGAGTTGGGTTTCTGCTTGTAGTCATTCCCGTTTCCGGCGGGGTACTCCCAGTCCACGTCTGCAGGTAAGGGGCCGCATGTTAGAAACCGCAAGCTGTCTTCTATTTTTTTTTTTTTTTTTTGACGACGCTCTAGTCGACAGGCTTCCCTAGCAAAGGAGTTGGAGGCTTACCAACACCGTCCAAGCCCAGGGTTTTAAGAGTGTCTGCGATGTTTTTCGCGTAAAGGGCGCGCGATTTGTTGTCGGCCGCGCCAGCGCTCAAGCCTTCAGTGTCACCCCAGCCGCCGAGGGCAATGAGCACCTTGACGTTGCTGTCGAACATGGCCCGGACGGCGGCGACGTCCATGAAGGGCGTGTAAGTGCCGACGGGGTCTGTTGTGAACAGGGACGAGTTGGCGAAGGCGATGTTGACGTGAGTGATGCCCGCAGTGACGGACTTGTTCGGCAGAATCGCCGTGTGGTATCTAGCCGGGCGTGTCAGTGTGGGCACAAGGTGACAGACGGAGCGACGAGAGTGCTGAAAAGGGCCGGGCCTACTGGTCAAGGTACATGACATTCCGCAGGGCTGCTGCCGCGCCCGAGGCGAGACAGGCGAGCAGGAAGAGGTGCATGATGGGCTAGAGAAGGAATGTGCTGATTTGTTTCTTGCTTGAAAGCTTAGTCTGTAGTAGAAGTGAGTGTCGTGATGAGTTGCCTGTTATAGGTCTCTGGGCGTTTTGTAAGTCGTATTTGACTCTTGAACGAATGTGAGTTGGTGACCGAAACGAACGTGGGTGAAGTGATATGTATTCAACGGGCTACCACGAGTAAGTAGGCGGCGACACCGTTGGTCACCTCTGCGAACTATTAACACAGGGGCCTATCTTGATATTTATTCCGGATTCTCGAGCGTGATCAACCGCCCTGAGACTGCCTTTGGGACGAAGAGCGTGGCCGCGGTGCGGCGGAGCAACTCTGGAAAGTCAGGCACCGGTTTGGGTGTGGGCCTCTTTACGGAGAACAAGCTTGAAAAGGATCCGTTTGTGGCCCAGCACGCCTCTGATGAAGACTGAGCTCGTTCAATTTGCCGAGTGAGGGCTGATGATGCTACCGACCTACCCATCATAGCTTAGCTTGATCCCGCCACTGCTACCTATCGATGCCCTGAGTGAGCGAGAGGGAAAAGGTCCTAGGGGGGAGGCGCGGTCGTCGGTACAACTTCCTTAGGGGAGGCGCGGTCGTCGGTACATGGTCTCTAGGCGAGGCACGATATTTTTCTAAGACAGAATGCCGTGCTATGCGCCCCCCTCCATCGGCGCTGCCGAGAAGCGTCGGTAAAGGAACGCAGTCCGTGGATGCTAGTGTAGGCTTTGCGAGGAAGTATGCAGCTGTATTCTTGTACAGTGCCAATAACAAAATAAGTATGTAGATCCTAGGGTGCGTGTAAGCTTATTTGTTGGCCCCGATTGCATTGTTGCTGTAATACCTTCGAGCGTAGCGAGGCCGGGGGTCTGGGGGGTACCCCCAGAAAAAGGCCGCTTTGCGTTTTGGCCTTTTTTTTTTTTTCCTTTTTTCTGGGGGTACCCCCAATACCCCCGACCTCGCTACGCTCGAAGATACGAGAGTATAGTAATAATGTAATTGGGGTAGGTAAATGAGCGTGTACCGACACTAGGATCTACATGTTTATTGTGTGTAGTAGCAGAAGGAGGCGACGATTTTGCCACTTCACTACAGTACCACTATTGGAACCTTGACCTTGTTTTAATTCTTGGTTACTGTGTGGTATATATCCATCTTCTGCCGTCTGACAATAGGGTCAGTCAGTATGGAGGCTGCCAGCCCATGTCTGTACTCCCCCAGGCAGCTTATTTTGGAGACGGGCGGCCAGAATGTCACAAGAAGGCCGTGGCGGATCACTCGGGACACAACACATACGGGCAGGGATGAAAGGGAAGGGAAGGGGGCGAAATCAGATCGTCGAGTCATTATACCGAATCTGAACATTCCGAATCTGAACCACACTTTGCCTCCAAAGGATGTTGTCAGCCATGTCAGATCTATAATGTTTAATTGTTTAAACGCTTTCCATCTCATCTCATCCCGCAAATTGCCAGGGGAAAACAGCATTGCTGCAAGCATGCAAACACTGCTTCCTGGGGAAGCCATGCAGAAAGCCGCCCGGGATACGTGCATGCAAGGGGGAGGCCCTGGGTCGGTGAACGGGTCCCGATTATATTGCCCCGTGACTAAGAACAGCCTCCGCGGTTCAGCAGCCGCAGCGGCGTTTTCTATTTTGAGCTCAGCCCTCCGCGAGGCTAACTGATCGCGCCGCCTTGGCAAAATGTCGATCATCCTACGTACAGTAGTACATCAAGGACGCAATGACAGGCAGACAAGGGCGCTGGTGTCGTTTCCGCCTTGTGATCGCCGCCCGTCTGCATCTTCCCCACCCTCCCCCGCGCGGGACTACGAGTGACACAATACAACATAAGGTAGGCGGGAGCTCCGGGACCAGCACGTTCGGGAGTCCGGATACTGCGACGCCTTGCCCCGGCTACTGATAAAAGGTGATATTTCCGGTCGTGGCTTTTGTCGTACCGACTCGGCATTTTTGCTGCCTTCCACTTTCTTGTTTCACATACCCCATACGTTCGCATGCGAGTGTCACTTGGCGGCTGGGGCGCAAGCAATAGCCTCCCGTCTACAGTATCAGCTTGCTCGTTCTAGTGCATCCTACAGACAGGACCGAGGATGATGCTATTCCACCCCCATACTCCGATTCCTCCTGCCCCTTTTCTGGCTATGTTCATACTCTAGCACTGCTCTCTAGCACTGCTGTCAGACGGGAAGACACATGGCACCAACCAGGTAACAGGAAATATGACGGTTGGCTCGGCCCAACCGACCTCTTCGAGATCCTCACGATTCTTCGAGGCAGTCCCAGCGCTCGTCGCTGCCGATGAATGGCTCCTTTCACTACCGATATATTGCCTTTCCTGCGGGCCAGCTACTGTACCCAGTGACACTGTGCGTACTTCGCACATGTCTTCTCACTTGTCTTTTCCCTTTCCCCGCTAGACCAACAAAAAGTAGGTGGCGAAAGGCTGGCGTGACTTGGCAATTGTGTCGTGGTAGGTACAGCGCCAATCACAAAATAAACATGTAGATCCCAGGTCCGTACATGTTCATTTACTAACCATAACTGTACTATTGCTATAATATCTTCGAGCCTTCGAGCGAAGCGAGGTCGGGGGTCTGGGGGGAACCCCCAGAAAAAGGCTGCTCTATCTTTTAACCTTTTCTTCTTTTTTTCTAGGGGTACCCCCCAGACCCCCGACCTCGCTACGCTGGAAGATGTTATAATAATAGTACGATCGGTTGGTAAATGAGCGTGTACGGACCTTAGGATCTAGATGTTTATTTCGTGATTGGCACTATACTTAGGAGCGGGTCTATCGGACTTCGATTTGTCTAAATGCTGTTATAGGCTCTGGCCTCCAATACTAAGCCTCGTTCCACTGTGTCGATCACGCCCTCAACCTAGGCCCCCCCACCCTTTCCAGCAACGTTACGCCCAGGGTCGATCCCGCTTGTTTCCTGCTTGTGCCCTGACATTGTGTGAATGCAGCACGACCAGCGCAGCAAGATAGTATATCCACCAAGAGAGCCGAGGTAGTGACGCTCGTCGGCGCTGGGGCCAATCAATCGCGGTCCCTTGGTTCCTTGTAGCACCTGGTGCTCGTTGTCGCAGCCAACCGCGGATAGGTACGACACACCGACCGACAGGACTTCGGCCACGTGAGACAAGGTTAAGACCGATCTTGGAGCCCAACCATGTGAACTGATAGCCCCTTAGATCACCCACGTCAAGAGCACTAATCAAGGTACTCGAGACCGGTGAGACCCAAGAGCCCTACAGAGCCCGACCGGGTGTTCTTCCGCGGCTGTCACATGCATATGTGGCATGTCAGATGCAGGCAGCACAGGGTATGTGATGGGGCCTCTCTCCTCCGCAGTGAACCTTATCCCGACTCCCAAGGAAGAGTCCGAGGAAGAGCTTGGCTTCTCCGCAGGGTTGCCATGTCAGAGTACGGTCCATCAGTGAGATGGCAGAACGCAACGCTTGGCGCTCATCAAGGGATCCGGCAGCGAGAACTTGCACTCTCATGCGCATGACGGGGGACTCAGTCTCGCAAGCCAAGAATTCAATGTTACCCTCATATAAGTTGCCTTTGTATCTGAAATCTAAGCGAGTGTGGCCGCGTTCCACAATTCACTTAAAACTCCCATCGTGCGTAACGCCTTTGCACTAGTTCGTATCTCGTGAATCTGGCATGATCATCAATCATCAAGCGAAAAAAAGATAACAAGACACCTTTGACATCAGCCCAAGAAGGCGAGTGGATCCACCAGTCTACCAGGCCTGGAGCCCCTTCTGCTCCGCCATTCCCAATGCGCTCGATTCCTTCCACCGGAGCAGGCGAGAGCACTGATTTGCTGCCCTATAGAGGCGCGAAACAGTCAACACATGCACATAGAGCCCTAGATGGATAGGGAGACGGAAGCACTCACCTGCCTAGTTGCCTCGGGGCAGGCTGCTGTTATAAGGCTCCTCCATGGGGCCCTGTTTCTTCCAGCGTTGGAGAGGCTCGCTGATGGGTTGTTGGGACGCTCCATTTGTGGCTCCAGCACCGGTGCCGGCCGGCAGAGATGGCTGAGGAACAGAAGGGTTCTGGGTGGCGCCTCCGGTGGCTCCCCCGTTTGTAGCAGCCGAGGATTCTAGTTTGACGTGTTAGCATAAGCTCGGCCTCTCCGCATGATTCTCTTGTGTGTGTATGAGTGCGCGCTTCTGAGGAGGTCTTACCAGACATGGTGAAGAAGGGGTTATCAAGAGATTGAATCGAGTGTTTGGGCCTGATAGCCAGGTGACTTGTGAGATGTTTGGGTTGAGAAGACGAATCGCATTCAGGTAGCGCAACAGCGGATGTGTCTGGCGTTGGTAAGATAGAAGCGTAGGGGAGCCTGCGAGCAGGTGCGGAAGAGTATAGAAAAAGGTGGGGGGAGTTGAAGACTGGGAGCGCGGCACCCTTTTATAGACAAAAGCGAAGAGTGAGATCAACAACAACCACTCCTCCCCGCCCCATGCTCCCCTTTGTTGTTTGCGGCAAACGCGGAACTTACAGACTCCAAGCTATGTCCGTTCGTGACCCTACCAGCCGATGACGACAACACCATACAGCATAGGTCTGTGTAGTTCACGCCGCGGTATTGGCAGTGAAAGAGACCGAGCAGCCCCCCTTTCCCCCGCCTTGGGAAGTTTGCGCAACACGAAAACCGCCCTTCCTCGCTCGCGCTGTCCGACCAAGCCCCATGCCTTGGCATATTTGCTTTGCCAAAGCCCACCTCTTGCCGGTTGCTGGGGGACCCCTATCTATCTTACTTCACTGTCGACCCCACTACTCCCTCACTTTGATTCCTCCCCTCTCTCCTCCAGTCCCCCCTTCCGACCGCCAGAACCCCACACCGGTCGGTCCTACTGATCATGTCTCTGTCCAATGCTGTGGTGCCTCAGCGAGGCGGTAAGAGCCCAGTGTGGATTCATTGCTCGGCCGACTGGTCATCATGGACGTCAGGAGGGACAGAGGGCACAAATCGGTGTGCTGAGCAAGGAAGAGCCCAAGACGTGAGGACGTGAGGACGTGGAGGACGCCCGGGAGACCCCAGCGAAGAAAGCGAACGTGACTGAGACTCGGGAGAACAGGCCGGAGGAGATTGGCTAGGAGTTAGAAGACTAATTGACTGATAGACAGAGAGAAGACAACGCACGCGGGCAGAGGGTGCGATGAATGACAGGAGGAATCTCGCTCTTCGAGAATCTCACCACCTACAAGAATCGCAATGGCGGCATCTGGGGCCGCGGTGCGCTGCACCTGTTCCGGAATGTGAAGTTCGCCGACAACGCAACGGGCTTCACGCATGCTGCGGGTGGCGGCCAGTACGAGTACAGCTCGAAGGTGCAGGACTCGCTGTTCGTCGGCGAAACCGAGAACGTCGGCAACCCTTCAACGCCCGCGGAGAAGGCCTACGGCCGCACCTTCCCCAAGCCCACGATGCCGGATTTCCCCATCCGCGGCTACGAGTGGTACGACTATCGTCATGACGTGGTGAACACCACTTTCCGCAACTACCAGGACAACGCGACGCGCAAGACGGGCGCGATCTCGCACCTGCTCTACACCAGCTTCGGGGCGAGCTCGAACAACGCTGTCGAGAACCTCAAGTTCGTCAACGCCAAACCGGTGTATTACCCACTGATGGAGAAGAAGTGGGGCAACGACAACAACGCGGGCAGCGCGGCGTACAAGAGCGCCGTGTTCAAG
>WXYE02070681.1:0-19601 GCA_011319275.2 Echinosphaeria canescens | reverse complement strand
GGCTCGAAAAGAACTTCGGCGGTCTGGCAGCGACGCGCAAAGTGTCGATGCAACTCGCGCCCGGCGCGCGGCATGCACTAATCGGCCCCAACGGCGCTGGCAAGACGACGTTCATCAACCTGCTGACGGGCGTGCTGGCGCCGAGCGCGCCCGCCTTCCCCGCGCCCACGCGCAAGAAGCGGCCGGGCTACCACGACCCCGTCGCGCAGAGCGGGCTGCGGAAGCTGCTCCTGGTCGGCGGCCGCATCGAGCGCAGCATCTTCGACGCCGACGGCGTCAAGTGGGTCGGCGGCATCAAGGGCGGGCTGGACGGCCTGCGCGCGCAGCTGCTGCACCTGCTGCACAGCGCCGGGCTGGGGCTGACGACGGCGCTGGAGGGGGCCGGGAAGAGCCTGTGGCTGACCATGGAGAGCCGGAGGAGCGTCATGGAGGAGCAGCAGAAGGGGCCAGCGGGGACTAAAGAAGAGGAAGGGAAGGAAGAGGAGAGGAAGAAAGAGGCATGACTGGGGGGACAGGAATAGCGATCCTGGGGTTCATCATGACCACTGGCAATATGCACCACCATCGACATTGCGGGAAATGTAAATATTTCTATCAAGCACTGCGATGCCCCATGCCCATGCCCCGCCCTGGGCGGCTGGAGGGGCCTAGGGTCCGTATTCGTTTATTTTACTGACCCTGATTATATTATTACGACAGCATCTTCGAGCTGTGCGAGGTCGGGGGTCTGGGGGGAACCCCCAGAAAAAACAGGCTTTACATTTTTTTTTTCCTGTTTTCCTGTTTCCCTTTTTTTTTTTTTTTTTTCTGGGGGTTCCCCCCAGACCCCCGACCTCGCACAGCTCGAAATATAAAGTGTGTACGGAGAATGCGGGATCTGCATGTTTATTTTGTGATTGGCACTGTACCTATGTACACAGTTTTTACATTTTACTCGGAGAAATCTCGCTAACCAAATCGAGGTAAGTGCCGCGAGGGACCCACCCAGATCGATGCAGCCACACCCATGGACTTGGCAAGCGCTTGTGACGCAGCCGGTTGGAGCAGTGGCGGCAGGTGCGATGCGGCGAAAGCTCATGCTCAAGCTCAAGCTGGTCCCAAATCAATCCAATCATCTACCCAATCCCACCTCCTAACCTCCATCGGCCTCATCATCCATCATCATCGGTGTGGCTCAAGAACTGAGACGGCTGCGGGCGAATGTCTGACTTTCCTTCAACTTGGGACCTTCGTCATGTCTCGATAGACACCATAGACACACTGGTCCGCTTAGAATTGGGGCAAACCAGTTTCCCAAGAAGCTCCGGTACCTAGCTTTGCACTAGGGTCGGGACACCACCTCTGCTTCCTCTACTAGCAGCACAGCAAGATGGATTTCGCCCCCTACCAGGCCTCCCCGCCCGAGCACGGCCGGCCCTTCTCCCCACCCGCCGACGGCGTGACCGCGTCCCCGCGCGGCTCGTTCGACGCCTGGCGTCGCGGCTCCAGCCAGGCCTCCCCTCCCCCGCTGCACCACCCGCAGCCGCAGCGGGCTTGGTCCAGCGACGGCATCCGCAGCCCCTTTAGCGCCGCTCAGCAGCATGCCGCGGCTGAGGCAGAGGCAGCAGCAGGAGGAGTTGGAGGTAACAGAGGAGCAGGAGGAGCAGTAGGAGCAGAGGGAGGAGGAGGAGCAGGAGGATTCGGGGGAGGGGGTGGCATGGGCGACTACTTCAACTCGCTGGGCGCGCGCGAGGGCATGGTGTCCGAGTTCGACACGAGCCTGGGCCTGCGGCTTGACTACGAGGCCTGCCTGGCGTACCTGCTCATGCCACCACTCGGGGCAATACTGCTGCTGATTGTGGAGCGCAAGAGCGACTATGTGAGGTAAGAGCGTCTGGACCTTCCTTTTCTCTTTCTCTCCCTCCCCTTTTCTTCCTCTGCTAACCACGCTGCGACACACAGGTTTCATGCTTGGCAGTCAAGCCTCGTCTCTACGGTCATCTTTATCCTGCACCTCCTTGTCTCGGGTTCGCGATTTCTCAGCTGGCTTCTGTTCCTCGGCGACATTGTCCTCATAGGCTGGCTGGTGCTGAATGCATACCGAGACGCCGACACCCTGGACAGGTAAGTAGTGGGCTTGAGCTTTCTCCGGCCCGTTGCCTTGTCGTTTGACACTCCGAGCCGCCACGGTGCTGACCAGAGTACCTGATTCCAGATATGAGCTGCCTGTGTTTGGGCAGATTGCAAGTAGATTCGTGGACGACGAGTAAGCGGGGGCAAGGTGGAGGGGGGGCAGCGGTCCAGGACGGCCGTGAGAAGGGGTGTCCTCATCGATGCAACGCACATTTGACATTCATTCCTTCTTCGCTCACATGTTGGCGCTTCTGAGCATTGTGTTATCTGGTGAGCCTCACAGTTGAGATTTATTTTTGACGCCCAAATCTTGATCGAGGCAACTGTTCTCATGCATTCTGATATCTATCTATCAAGGGCAATTAATTCATCCAAAGGAAGGAGGGGCGTTGGAGGGAAGCGAAAGGTTGAGATCGGGTTGTAAGGCATATTTATAAAAAATAAAATAAACAAATAAAAACAAATAAAAAAAAGGCAACTATCGTCAGGCGACGATCGAACAAGTGATCGTCTTCCAGTAAAGCCGCCAGCTTTTGGTTACGCCACATGTGGCACTTTTTTCAATTTTATTTTTCAAACCTCGTGTGGCGCTAGGCACCTCCCACGTTCGCGTCCAAGCTCCGAGCTCACTCGGTGGGGGTGGGGACTAATCCAACCGCATTTCCTCATCTCAAGCATTCTTCAGGTTGACAAGACCACGAACCAGGCCTAACCCAACAACCAAATTCCTACGACAGCACAGCACCCGTACTTTAGACCTTCTCCACGCGCCTTCGACTTGACTGCCTTCTCCCTCCATCCCCCCCTGCCATTCTCTGCTGCGAAGCCCCGCACGCCAACATGTCCACCTTGGAGGAGCTCGACGATCTTGATCGCATCGGCGACGATGACGACAACAACGACCCGAACAAGGGCAACAAGGATGGCGGCAAGGACAACAAGAAACAACCGGGCGATGGCGACGCCGACATGGAAGACGCCGAGCCGGAGGAGGACAACGTGTTGGACGAAGAGATTCTCAACCTCAGCACGCAGGATATTTTGACCCGCAAGCGCCTGCTGGAGAACGATGCCCGCATAATGAAGAGCGAATTCCAACGGCTATCACACGAGAAGGCAACCATGGGCGAGAAAATCAAAGAGAACAATGAGAAGATTGCCAACAACCGGTACGTGCTGGCTGTCGCGCGCGTGCTTCCCCCTCAGATCAGTGGCCGTGGTTTTTTCTTGCTGACTCGCCCGCTGACTCGCCCGTCTCCCACAGCCAACTCCCCTATCTCGTTGGCAACGTCGTCGAGCTCCTGGATCTCGATCCCACGGCCGAATCGTCCGAAGAAGGCGCAAACATCGACCTCGACGCCACCCGCGTCGGCAAGTCTGCAGTCATTAAGACTTCGACTCGACAGACCATCTTCCTCCCGCTGATTGGTCTGGTCGACCCGGAAAAGCTCAAGCCGGGCGACCTGATCGGAGTCAACAAAGACTCGTACCTCATTCTCGACACGCTGCCGGCAGAGTACGACAGCAGGGTCAAGGCCATGGAGGTGGACGAGAAGCCGACGGAAAAGTACGGCGATGTCGGCGGCCTGGACAAGCAGATCGACGAGCTTGTCGAGGCGATCGTGTGGCCCATGAAGGAGGCGGAGCGCTTCAAGAAGATCGGCATCAAGGCGCCCAAGGGTAAGATGGGCCCTGTTCGGCATTTGACCCAGCCTCTCTCTGTCTCAAGTCCCCCCCCATGCTCATGCCGCTCTTTCACCACAGGCGCCCTGATGTACGGCCCCCCAGGCACAGGCAAGACGCTGCTTGCGCGTGCCTGCGCGGCCCAGACGGATGCTACCTTCCTCAAGCTCGCCGGCCCGCAACTTGTACAGATGTTCATAGGCGATGGGGCGAAGCTTGTGCGGGACTGCTTCGCGCTGGCCAAGGAGAAGGCTCCGGCCATCATCTTCATCGACGAACTCGATGCGGTCGGCACGAAGCGTTTCGACAGCGAGAAGAGCGGCGATCGCGAAGTGCAGCGTACCATGTTGGAGCTGCTGAACCAGCTCGACGGCTTCGCATCTGACGACCGGATCAAGGTGCTGGCGGCCACCAACCGCATCGACGTCCTCGACCCGGCTCTGCTGCGGTCGGGCCGCCTCGACCGCAAGATCGAATTCCCCCTGCCGAACGAGGAGGCACGCGCGCAGATTCTTAGGATCCACTCGCGCAAGATGAAGGTTGCCGAGGGGATCAACTGGAGCGAGCTCGCGCGGAGCACCGACGAATTCGGCGGCGCCATGCTGAAGGCCGTGTGCGTCGAGGCGGGCATGATTGCTCTGCGGATGGGCAAGAACAAGATTGGCCACGAGCACTTTGTGGACGCCATCGCCGAGGTGCAGGCGAAGAAGAAAGAGGTGAGGAGTGTCTTCTACGTATCTCCGGACGCCGCGGCTCTTTCCCAGGACACTTTTTTGCTCCTGCTTCTTTTCTTCGTTCAATATACACTCGACAAGATGAGCTTGCTGACTATCCGGGTGCTTCCTAGACCGTCAACTTCTACGCATAATCCTACTGTCACAAAAGCATTGGCATACGCAGCGGAGTTGTTTTCGTGGTTTACGACGTCCCATGGGAAATTGGCTTCTTGGGAGCGCATGCCTCCAGTGGAGGTTGGATGGTGGAGATGGGCAGCGAAGGTTAGAGATGGGGCATGCCGTTGTACGCTTTACCTTCAGGCTGTCCCCAAGTCAAGCTCTCTTCATAGCGGAATACATGCTCCGCAATATGGTCCATTTGCTTGGCCGATAATGCTGGACTTCTCGTTTGATCAATGGCTATACTACGGTGCCAATTATAAACATGTAGATCCTAGGGTCCGTGTACGCTCATTTACTACTCGATTATACGATCACTGTAATACCTTCGAGCGAAGCGAGGTCGGGGGTCTGGGGGGTACCCCCAGGAAAAAGGGCCGCTCTATCTTTTAACCTCTTTTTTTTTTACCGTTTTTTTTCCGTTTTTTCTTTTTCCTGGGGGTACCCCCCAGACCCCGACCTCGCTTTGCTCGAAGAATACAATAGGGGTTAGTAAATGAGCCCGTACAGACCCTAGGATTTATATGTTTATTTTGCGATTGATACTGTAGTATGACTAATATTGATTCGATAATCAATGGTTAAGAGTGACTGATAGAATCAATGGGCAATAATGACCAAGCAAGAACAGCCATCCTAATATTTTTTTTGGCTCGCCGTCTTCGTCGCCTCCTTCTAAAAGTGGGGCCTGCGCTCCTGAAAAGGATAAAGAGGTAAACAAAAGGGGCGGACTCCTGACCGGCCGGAATATCCTCGCCCAGATGATATACTCGAAAAGCCCCTGAGCAGCAAAAAGCTTGTCAGTTTGATATGAAAGCAGTAGCAATAGCCTGGGAACAGTCTGAGTCATGAGTGCTTGATGGTGATGGGCTCTTTCAACTTGATTGACCTCCTCAGAGGGAGCAAGAAGCGAGAGGCAAGGAGTGCTGCCAGGCTTGAGGACGTTGATGGATCTCCTACGAGTGAGAGATATTCATTCATGTCAAGCTCGTTTGCTACTCGCGCTGTTGATTGCTGTTGACTGCTGTCGCAAGCCACTGGTCACAACTTGGCCTCGGCAACAGTGCATATAGTTGTCCCTATTTTGCTTACCTCGAGAACCCTAGCTAGAGGGAGGTGTTTTCAGAAACGATCCGGATGTTTCATCAAAGGTCATGTCTAACAAACGCTGAGTCTGGCTCCTTGGAGAAGATTCAGCTCATACGCAGGCTCATGCCATTCTGAAAAAAAAAAACCCCCCTATTCCTTGATACAGACGGCGGACAGCTTTGCTTGTCCGAGTCCTTGCTACCTTGCCGGCTTGTGGGAAAACACCTGTTGGAGCGATGGGGGCCCGAACTTTGAAATGGATAATGTGAACAATACAAACGGTCTTTCTGATGCATTGGGTGACTTGAGGACTGAGGCAACACTTGGCCAAGGCTATTGCTAATGCCGGCCTATTTTGACGTGCCGGCTGGTGATTCAACATCTCGTGCGCCCCCTCAGGTCTTTCTAGCCTCTTCCAGCCTGAGGCGCTTGGTTCCAGAATATCTCTCGCGTTGCCCTTCGCTACCTACCTGAAGACCACAAGGTCAGTCCTTTTTGGGCAGCATGGTCCAAAGACTCATTCTTCCTTAGTCTTGGACCTCATTCAGAAAGAACTCAAACCGAAAAAAGCCTCAGTGACAGTTTGCTGCGGCCTCCGAGATTGGCTGGTAAGGCTATATATTTTGACCAGTTCCTCCATCTTCAGCATCTTCCTTCACTCTGTGTCCTCAACTTCTCAGCTTTTCCTGATCAGCAGTCTGATCCCGTTCTGAGAGCTCTTGGCCACATCGTCGCTTCACCTCATCCACCATCAGCGCCTCACCTTCTCCCCCATCGGCACCTCACCTTCTCCCCCCCGATCTTCCATCTGGCCACATCCTCTTCTTCTCTCAGCCTGGCGGCCCATGGCCTGTCCTCCCAGCGCGAGCACCATGTCTCTCGCCAAGAAAACACCTTCCAAGGAGAAGGAGCCCCTCCTCGCTGGCGAAATGGGCTTCGTCCGGGCCTCTGCCGGCGTCGCGTGCACGCCGAGCACGGGCTCATCTTCCTCCCACTCACCCTCGGAGGAAAACATCTTCTACAATCGCTTGCTGATGACCACAAAGCCCGGCGCCAACAGCTCTGACTCGACAGCCAAGCAAACCACCACGC
This sequence comes from Echinosphaeria canescens, assembly GCA_011319275.2. Lineage (NCBI taxonomy): Eukaryota > Fungi > Ascomycota > Sordariomycetes > Sordariales > Helminthosphaeriaceae > Echinosphaeria > Echinosphaeria canescens. The sequence continues at coordinate 12,729 of WXYE02070681.1, read as the reverse complement.
CCCCTTCGAGTGGCCCTTCCAAGAAGACCTCGACGGCCGGTTCTGGCAGCGAGCCCGAGGCCAAGGCTGCCATGGAAAAGGATGAAAAGAGCCGCATCGCCGCCGTTCACGAGCAAGGATACGCCGACACTCCGACGGTAAAGTCGCTCTTCGCTTTCCCAGCCACGGAGCCAAAGGTCGCCGCCTTGCGCTTCGGCAGTGCTGCCACAGTTCCCGTTCCTTCGACCATGGCCGCCCCTGCCGCCACCACTGCCGTCAAGCGCATGCCGACCTACAACGGCGGCGAGATGGATGATGACGACCCTCTCGACATCATCGCCATCAGAGCTGCGCTCCAGCCTCTGAGCCTCGGCTCACGTGTCCTCAACTGGCCGGGCGTCACCGGAGAGAAGGCGGCCCCTCCTCCCATGGCCCATACTGTCATTCCCCATCAGCAACTGCCGTTGTCGAAGAATGTCTCGCGAGTCTATGACTGGAACTCGCCAAGCGTGAAGAAAGCTTTCGAAGAGGTCAATCCAGGCCCCGCCAACGCGCCTCCAGGCTTCCAAGGACCGGTCACGCGTGGAGGAGTTGGTCTCACGAATAACCACCCCTGGCGCCCGGTGCGCCAGCCATTGACGATGGTGATCAACAACTCGCCGACCTACGCGGCCATCACGTCTAGTCAGCCCTCCCACGCTGGGATGAACAACAACAGCAACCCCATTGGCACAACTGTCGCCCCCCCCACCGGCCCGCGTCCGGCCGTCGTCGACGTGCCGGACCGGTACAGCCGCGGCCCGCGACAGTACCAGCCCATGGACGTGGCCATCAACCCAGAGGCGCGCAACGAGCCCATCACGGAGGAGAAGAAGCGGGACAACCTGGCGCGGGGCTTCAGCATCGGCTACCGCGGCAACACGGCGCTGTCGCAGAACCGGTCGGCCGACATCCCGCCTGAGGCCAACTGCGGCCTGTACGTGACCGGCCTGCCGGCGGACGCGACCAACAAGCTGGTGGTCGACAGCATCCGCGGCTGCGGCCGCGTCTGGTGCACGCACGTGGTGCCGCCCAACCCGCGCACCGGCCACGCCTTCGCCGCCGCCAAGATCGTCTTCTTCGACCGCGCCGGCGCCGAGCGCTTCATGGCCAAGCACGCCGGCTACGACAACTGGGAGCTGCGCTACCAGCCGCCGCTGCCCGGCGACGAGATCGGCGACGGCAGCCTCCTCCACCGACACCGCGGTCTCGACAACAATAACAACAACAGCAACAACAACAACTCGTGGGTCGGCAGTCCGCAGGCGGAGCCTTTCGTGCCAGGAGCGACTTGGGGCAGGGAGAACATGGCTCCTACTGCCACTGCCAGTATTGTTGGAGGTGGCGATTCCACGACCACCGGCAGTCACGCCCCCAACACGCCGTGGAACCTTACCAGCCCAATCAAACCTTACTTCTTCAGTGGCAGTCCCTCCCGCAACCGGGTCCAGTTCGGCCCGGGACAGTATCCGCCGCAAGCTGGTTTCGGCCGTCTGCAGCAACAGCAACAGCAACAACAGCAGTATCAGTACCAGCACCAGCACGAGCACCAGCACCAGAACCAGCAAGATCTGTATGCTGCTCAGCTCAACCAGCACGAGCACTTCCACGAAGACCGGCCCCCCATCCACGCCGTGTGGAACCGGATCCGCTACGCGGCCGACCGCAGGGGCAATAACGAGCGGACGCGCGTGCTGCTCATCTCGGGCGACCCGGAGTTTGTCAACCCTAGGAGCCTACACGAGTACCTCTCCGCGCGCATAGAGTTCCAGACCGAGAGCGTGCGCGTCGTCAAGGTTGTCCAGGTCCCCGTCGCTCCCAGTTCCGGGGCTGGAGCCGGGATCGGCAGGGGTGGTGGTGGTGTCAACAACAGAAACAACAATAACAATAATAACGGCAGTGGCAGCACCACCGGCGGCACCACCGGCACCACCGGCACGCCCGCGACCGTCTTCCGACAGCTGGTCGAGTTCCGCTTCTGCAGCTTCCGCTGCCAGGCAGATGCGGCCAAGATGTGCCTCGAAGGCGAGCACCCGAACAAGGTGCTGGTGCACTATGGTGAGTGACCTTTCTCTCTATTCCATCCATCCATCCATCCATCCATCCCCGCCTTAAGATAAGTTTGCGGGAGCTAACCGAGATCTCTCACTTGTCCAATCACAAAAGGCCGCGACCCCTGCGATGTCGAAACGCCGGAACAGGCTCTCGAGGACGGGCGCTATTGAGACTTCCGCGACCAATCTATCGGACGGATGGTTTATGTGTCTGATGTTGAGTCTGTGTCCGTCCAAGCTGTGTTATTAATCGCAACAGCAGCCCGCATGTGGTCTCTGTTCTCTCCCTTTTGACAGGCTTTCTCGTCTGTATCGTGGGCTATCACCGACTACCCGCGCTTTCCTTACCCATATCTTCATCAGCATGCTTAACTACCTCGCAAATCGTTCTTGTTTTACTTTTTGTTTCCCGTCCTCTCCCCCTCCCTCTCGTCGCCGAACTCTCCAGAGGAAGTTTGGAAGAACAAAAGGCTGGCAGCATGCAGGCTGAAAATCTTGGCCGTTTCGGGCATAGCTAGCTAGCCTGTGCATTCCGTCCTCTCATTGACGTGGGACTTCTGGATGACGATCGGAGATATTTGCCACACGTCGGGCAACTTATCAAGGGCTGGGCTTATCGGGAGAGTTCTGTTCTTAACCCTCTGCTGTCCTGTCATGTTTTCTTTTCTTTCCTTTTCTTTTTCTCTTTTTTTTTCTTGGAGGATTGTACGACATCACATTGAGGACGATGGCGATGGCGATGTTGTATGTGTTGAGAGCTATCACGAGAATCGGCATCCGGAATTAGGGCCAGGAGACCCTTTGATGACGGGACGTGGGCTCACTTAGCTCAGGAAATCTCGGAGGGCAGATATCCCAAAAATGCTAAAGTACAGCAATAGGTAGAGAGGTGATGGTACTTGTACTTGTACGGAACTTGCTTGAATGGCAACCACCGCTCGTCACACAGGACAGGGCAGGCAAAGACTCTACAATCGCAGTTTCCCTTAGTTGTCTGCAGTTGCTCGTCTCTGTCCGGCAGATGCCCAATCTCGCCTATAGAGTCTTGCGGCCAATAGATAACAATTAGCATGAATTGGCCTGTCCATCGAACGAAGGGACTCTCTCTCTCTCACCGTGATTAAAGGGAGTAGATATAGTGCCCATGACAAAATAAACATGCAGATCCCAGGATAATATCTTCGAGTGAAGCGAGGCCGGGGGTCTGGGGGGTACCCCCAGAAAAAAGAAACAAGGTTAAAAGACAGAGCGGCCTCTTCCTGGGGGTGCCCCCCGACCTCGCTTCGCTCGAAGATATTATCCTAGGATCTGCATGTTTATTTTGTGATTGGCACTGAAGAGACGAGAAAAGACATGGCCACTCAACCGCACCTTAGAGCAGGCCCAATAGTGAGTTCAACCAGTGTTTCGCCAAACATCTCATTGCCGGCTTCTCTAGTCCAGCCATCCTGGCAAAAGAATGGAAAATAAGCAGAGCAATCATATTTGTATTATCGGCGCGGAGGCGGCGGACCTGCGTGGAGTATCCTACGTATAGTACCAATCACAAAATAAACATGTAGATCCGTCCTTTAGGTCCTTGTACACTGACGACTCCGCTTCGAGCGTAGCGAGGTCGGGGGTCTGGGGGGAACCCCCAGGAAAAGCAAGCTTTACCTTTTAACCTTTTTTTTTTTTTTTTCAGGGGGTTCCCCCCAGACCCCCGACCTCGCTACGCTCGAAGAGACTATAGCAATAGTATAATCGGGGTTAGTAAATAAGTATATACGGACTCTAGGTCTGCATGCTTACTTTGTGACTGGCACTGTATAACCCCCCTCTCTCCTGTTCTAAGAATATCGTTGAACTATATTAGGCACGGACTCCGTTCATCGTCGGCCGCCGTCTTTCTCCCGTCTTGTCTGGTAGAGTGGGTTTCGGCTTCTTGCGCATGGTCCTAACATGTAATCATGAGTCCTGCTTCCCTAGCCATCAGAACACGATGCTTTCCAGTCCCGTCTACGCGCTTGGGGCTTGGTTCTCCTGACGGCTGCCAGTCCTCAGCCGCTCCGCTCCATTCCAAGGGGTCGTCCTCTGTGAATGTGGTCATGAGGAAACGGGATCGCACAAGAGTGGCCGCGGTGCCACCCACTCCGGAGCGAGACGCCCACGTAACAATATGGAAGACGGTCCAGCATATCCTGACCCTTCGAGCAGGCCTTCTCCGTCTCCTGCAACTCTTGCCATCCGCAGCCTGACCAGGGCCGTCAACAAGGCCAACGCCAACCTGTCGCGCATGTCCATCGCCTCCTCCGCCACCGTGAGCCACCTACGCGAGTCCATCCACAAGGCCCAAGCGTCCTAACGTTTAAGCCGCCGCCAACAGCTCGGTTAGAGGCGGCCGTATCAGCTCCGCGGCCGCCGCGTGGGCGGAGCTAGCGGCGAGCCCGAATAGCGTGGTGGCGGTGGCGAGTGCGAACACAGCAGCGTGGAGGAGAGCGGCGAGTGCGAACGTGAGCAGCGCGGAGGCGAGCTCGAGCCAATATGTTAGCCTGGCGAGGCGGATGCGGACGCTGTTAGAGCAGCTGCTCGTTGTTGGTTCTTTTTTTTTTTTTTTTTGTTACAAGTGCTGATTGTGGGTAGTCTTGTCCACCGATGTTCGCTTCTAATAAAAAACTCCGGTTACACGCACAGCTCCCAAGTTGGCTAAGCCAGGGAATATCCACCCTACCGGCCCTGGCATCCAGGCCTGCTGGTACCTCCCTCCCAGCCACTGCCTCTCCCGTCACCGACACCCCTCCCCGTTCCATCGTCGCCTACTACCAACCCCCCCCCCTGCCGAATAGCATTCGTATGCCCGCACCAGTGTCCTGCCCAGCCATCCAGCTCAGGACGCCGGCTGGCGTCGTCCTGACCGCCGTGATTGTCGCGGCCTTGGCGACCATCTTATTCATTTGTTTTGCAGGTTAAGAAATACTTCTTTGCGCAGGGCAAAACGAGACAATGGTGACGGTGATGGTGACGGCGATTTCCATGCAAAAGAACCATGTTCTTCCCAACCAAGCCCGAGTTCGCGGGCTCGGTGGAGCAGCTCCAAAAGCCCCGACTCGGCCGGGCCCTCTCCTTTTCGGCCGGGTCGGGGCTAGAAAGGGAAAGGACTCGGGTAGAACGGGCGGGGAAAAAGTCACCTGAATTTGTGAGCTCCCCAGGTCAGGCGCCCCAAGCGTTCCAATCAGATTTGACAGGGGCAATAACGGGCCCCAGCATCAACCACAACAGCAGCAGCAGCAGGCAGCAGGACCACTTCTCCCGCTAGGAGTTAAGTTACCAAGTCGCTAGTAGCACGAAGAAGACTATGGATAGGGAACAGGCTCGGGGTCTAACAAGTGGGGGGGGGGGCGAGGGACAGCACCATGGTTCCGGCACTGTCTGAGCAGGATCGCAAGAGTGGTGAGGAAGACCAGGATGACGACGATGACAACACCATGCGGATATACCGTTACATACGTGCCAACCGCTACGTACCTGCCGTACCCACCCAGACAAGCAGGGTTGTACATGCTGGCTAGTAACCAGGCCATACACTAGTCAAACAAGATTCCTCTATCCAGTGTAAGTATCCTCCTCTCGGCTCCTTCCCTTCCTTCCCCTCCCCTCCCCTCTTCCTTGTTGTGAAGCTATGCGGGATGACTGACCAATGTACCATATCCCACGGCTTCGCGGTTGCTCCATGCACGGATCCCACCATTGCATCTCTAGCATCGGTGGGTACGAGGATATTCAATTTAAACCTGGGAAGAGGGTTGTACCCCCTGCCCTAACCCGTCAATCTTGCCCCCCCCCCCGCCCCCCCCCCCCCCCCCTCTAACCTCCCCTTCTTCCCCCCCCCCCCCCCCCCCCCTCCTCTCCCTATCCTTTTTTGTTAAGTTGCGCCTCAGCGGCATAATCTCATCATGATCTAAAGTCGCGGGCCGGCTTGGCCTAGCGAGTTGGCCCTCATGTTTACCAAGACGCCGAGGACTGGTTGAATCATAGACGAGTTGATGACTCCTATATGCATCCCTTTCACCTCTTGTCTCCTAGCGTTTCTCTCCTCTCGCCTCTCGCCCCTAGACGACTTGTTGACTTGGTGAAGAATTTCTCCTCGCCAAGAGAGAGAATAGTTACCTCCCTTCCGTCATCCCCCCCCCAAGCAAATTCCTCTGGATGGGGGCAGTAACAACAACGACGCCACCACCACCACCACCACCACCACCGACCCGCAGTTCGAGCCTTCCTTTTGGTTTTCTTCTCAACTGAATAATCAGCGACAACGACGACAGAGTGGCAAACACCCGTTTCGGGTGGCCGCGAGCGGTCTTTTGCCCATCTGGAATCGGGACAAACTGGCTCCTCTTTAGGGCCGGCCCACATACCATCACTCTGTCCTCATCTACCCCCCCCCCCCCCCTGCATCTATCTGTCGGGGTTCTAAAGACAGAAATCAGTCCATTTGTATTTGGGGGGAACTTTCCTCATCTACCCCCCCGTCCCCCCGTCCCCGTCCTCCCTCCCCCGGCCCTCTCCGTCCTCCTACGAACTTCTCTCTCTTTCTCGACCGACCTTCCGATCAAGAGACAAGCAAACAACACACACAGCCCATGTTCTAGAACAAATCCATATACACCTACCCGCCTACCTAACACACATACGCTTACATACCCGTGCCGGCTTACCTGGCTCGACAAACGTGCATCTGTCTCACACTACCCGTCTGTCTCTTGCGCGACACTCTAACTATTACCGTCCACCCACCCACATACCCAATAATCAACCGTCTACGTCTACTGGCCCAAGTATTGGGACCTTGGAGAGAGAGAGAGACAGAGAGAGGGAGACCGAAAGATCCCCATGTCCTCGATCTTGACGAGATCGCTAAGCGAGAACGAGTGCCAAGAAAGGGATCCGTACACGCGCCAGCAGCCATGCCGAGCATGGCCCAGGCGGAGAACCAGCCGCCCCAGCAAGGCCCGGTGACGGGGCCGGTAGGATCATCATCGTCCGCGGCATCAACAACGACAATAACGACAACAACGACATCATCATCATCACCGGCAGCGGCAGCACCAGCGGCGGCAACCGGCCTGAGGCAGCGCCAGCGGAGGTATCACCGAAGAAGTCGGAACGGCTGCAGGACGTGCAAGCAGAGACATGTCCGCTGCGACGAGAAGAAGCCTCTATGGTGCGTTTTTTCCTCCCAGTAATAGCAACAACAGCACAGCACCACCAACAAGGAACGACAACAGCAGCAGCAAGCAACCTTCACATCTAGCCTCCTCCTTCCACCCCTCCTCCACCTCCTCCCATCCTTACCTTTCCTAGCCTACTTGACCGGCCCCTAGTTCTGGGTTGTCAGTCTAGGCACCGAGGAAGAGGTCGGGCGGGCCGTCATTCCGCTGCCGCAGGTAGCATATGCAGCCGAGCTCCTAAGGCTAACATCAGTCCCCCCTTCCCCTTCCCCTGCTGCAGCTCCAACTGTCTCAAGATGGGGGGCGAGTGTGGCTACCCAGGGCTGATGAGGACCAGGATGCCGCGCACTGGGTCGGGCTCCGGATCCGAACTCGGCTCCACGGTGGGATCTGAACGCCTATCCATGTCGCCGACAATGTCCATGTTCAGCGGCCCGCAGGCCGCGTTCGGCTGGTACAACCAGAGCTGTTAGTCTCACTCAATCTCCCCGCTGCTAGACTGGTTAGAAAGAGGGATGGAGGAGAGACGGAGATGAAAAAAAAAAAACCCCCCCCTCGAAAGCATGAAGAATTGAAGCTTGTTGAACTGACTGACCTTTGCTAATCTTTTTTTTTTTTTTTTTTAATAAGATCCCGATTCTCGACTCCCACATCGACCTGGCCCACTGGAACCCCGAGATAATTATGTGTACGAAGCTAATCCCTTTTACTTCCGACTCCATCATGGGACCATGACTGACGGCGTATGCTCAAAAAGACTCTCCAAGGCGCTATCCAGCCCGGGCTTCCTCCACGGCGGGCTCCTCCTATCCGAGGTTCACCACATCTGGGCCACGGGCGACTTCGAGGCCGTCAGGGTATCGATGCTATACAACAAGCTCGAGGCGTACCAGTATCTGGGGATGCAGGTAAAGGACCTCGCGCAGGCGACGAGTGACGAGTCGATTGCAACGCTGGCAACGCTTGCGCTGGTGGAAGCATCCCTGTGGGAAAGGACAGGGCCCGGGACCGAGGAGCACGTGGCACATCTTCAGGGGCTGCAGCGGGTGATCGGCTTTGTGAGCCGGCCAATGTCTCCGGCAGACGAGACGCTCTTTCAGAGGATGCTACGCATGTACGTGAGGCCCCCCGCGGAGCATACGGAGAGAAGGAAAAAAAAAAAAAAAAGGAAAGAATAAAAACAAGACAGGACAAAAGGACAAAAGACAGTCTGGGGGGGGGGGGGGGGCGGACCAGGCCGACCCTGGGTCTGTCTTACTTGCCTACCTAGACTGGGTGCTTCCTAGAAGGGAACCGGCCCTATTTGAGCTACCTCGAATAAGCAAACCGGCGGACTAACTCGGGACGTGTGAACAGGGCGACGAGCAGCATCCTCTACAGCGAATTTGGCAACAGCCACCACGACCTGTACGCGCCCTCGACGGTAGTGCCGGCGCTCAGCATCCTCTTCATGGCGGTATGGCCGGACCACGGGGCAGCCGATGCTGGCGCGCAGCAGGCCAACGCACAGGCGTCGCTGTCGAGCTACTGCGGCTGGATCCAGGCGGTCAGCTCGGACCGGGCGTCTGCGCTAGCCAGCGCGCCGGCGGGCTCGCGGCAGTTCCAGGCGTTTGCGCGCAGCAGCCGGTGCTCGTTCATGTCGTGCTACTTCTACATGGCCATGATCATGCAGCGCGGCCCCATGCAGTCGGTGCTCGTCAGCTGGCTCATCGACCAGATCCTCGACGACACCACGCGCACCGAGCGCGGCTTCGCCGAGGGCTCGTGCGACCGCCACGTGTGGTTCTGGACGCTCATGGTCGCGCTCGCGGCCGTCGCCGGCAACGACCTCATGATGGCCGGGTCGCCGCCTCCGCCCGGGCCATCATCATCGTCGTCGTCGTCGTCGGCATCGTCATCACAGCACCCTTACCACCGACAGAGCCACCCACAACAACAACAACAACAACAACAACAACAACAACAACAACAACAACAACAACACCAGAGGAGCAGCACGGTCGACCAGGTGCAGCTGGTAGCGTGGCGCAACATCATCGCCGACAAGATCCGGCTGGCCAACGCGCTAATGGGCTTCCGCGACTGGGACATGGCACGGGACAGCCTCCGGACGGTCGCGTGGCTGGACGGCTTCGATGGCGAGGCGGAACTGCGGCAGATGTGGACTGACATCGCCATGAGCGACACCGGGCTCCCGATACCCATGAGGAGCAGCAACGTCGACGGGATGACGCCGGCAGCAGTACCGCAGCAGCAATCGCAGCAGCACCAGCACCCGCATCAGCAGCACCACCAGCATCAGCAGCACCAGCAACACCACCAGCATCAGCAACATCAGCAACACCACCAGCACCAGACGCCCGCGACGCACTATGGATTCGTCGACCACCGCGCATACGCACACACACACGCACACGCACACGTGCACCACCACGCACCCTCCCAAGCGCATGCGCATGTGCACCCGCAGTCCTTCACCGGCAAGAGCAGCAGCAGGAGCCCGAGCATATCCCCGGCGGCGCGGGCCATGTCCCTGCCGTCCATCACGCTGCCCGGCCAGCTGCCGCCGATGAGCATGAGCGTAGGCGGAGTGTACGGGCATATGTAGGGAGAGAAGAAGAAGAAGAAGAAGAAGAAGAATATCCTCTGCCGTTTCTTGTCTTCCAATTACCAGCGTGACGATAGTAGTACAACCATACCCATGGCGTCGGGGACCCGAACCACGAACCGGGCAAACGGGCTGGACGGCTGGAGTATCGCCCACTCCCCCTCCCCTTTCTTTGGTTCTTTTTATCTCTCTCTCTCTCTCTCTCTCTTTTCTGGCAGGATGACATCTTTTGGGAAAGGATATGAAGGAAATATTAGGGATTCGGATACAAGAAAAGAAAACCACACGCTCGCCTTATATTTTTTTCACTTGTTTCCTTTATTGTCTGGTTTGTCGGTTAGGAACGTATACTGTTTTTTGTTTTCATCCTCTCTTGTTTTTTCTTTTTTTAAACGGCGTTTGATAGGTCCCAGTGGGTGAACAGGCCACGAACACGTTGGAATGTTAGATTTTTCTTGCTGAGTTGTCAATAACGAGATGACGAGACACGAGGGGGGGAGTGAAGAGAGGAGAAAAGAAAACGAGGAGAAAAAAAAAAAAAAAAGAGCGTGCGTACCATAGGTTGGAACTCCGAGTCGGTTGGGATAGGAGGCTGGGAGAAGTAGGTAGATGTCTAGGTACTATATCTATGAGTTATCTCCTTACTCTTGCAGGTATAGTGCCAATCATAAAATAAATATGTAAATCCTATGATTGTACTATTGCTACAGTATCTTCGAGCGAAGCGAGGTTGGGGGTCTGGGGGGTACCCCCCAGGAAAAACAAGGTTAAAAGGTAGAGCGACCTTTTTTTCTTTTTTCCTGGGGGTACCCCCCAGACCCCCGGCCTCGCTTCGCTCGAAGTACCTGAATGACGTGTATATGGGGTTAGAAAGTGAGCGTGTAAGGACCGACCGTGGGATCTTTATACTTATTTTGTGATTGGTACTGTGCCTTGATAGACCTGCTGGAGGCTCTGCTATCGACCTTGAAACCAGTTTTTTTGTCATCCGTCGTGGGCGGATGCCGGCCGTTCGGTCCCGTCGGATCCGGTCGAGGAGGCTGTTTGCCAAGTCGATCGATCACGCGAGGACGGCGTGGGTGAACGATTCGAAGAGAGCATGACACGAGTGCGGTATTATTATATCTGGTGTCTCAGGGCAACCAACTATTCGTCTCCTCGTAAAGACCTGATGACTTGATTCAGCCTATTCACGCCCGAGTTCCGAGTTTTAATGCTTTGACGCCATGCATACTGTACATACACAACCTCGTATTCCCAAGATAGGTAGCCCGGCGAGGATGACGACCTCCTTCTTCCGGGTGACGGAAAAGAACAGTGCCAATTACAAAATAAAGATGCAGGTCCCCTGAAGTATATACACGCTCACTTACTAACCCGATTATATTCACTACAATCTTTTCGAGCGAAGCGAAGCCGGGGGTTTGGGGGGTACCCCCAGGAAAAGAAAAAGAAAAAGAAAAAAAAAAAGGGTAAAAGGTAGAGCGACTTTTTCATGGGGGTGCCCCCCAGACCCCCGACGTCGCTACGCTCAAAGATACTATATAATCGGGGTTATAAATGAGCGCAAACGGATCTAGGATATTCATGTTCATTTCGTGATCGGCACTGGAAGATGGCTAATCTCCGCACAAAAGCTTCCGGGAAAGAGACGACAGACAAAAGGTCAAACCCAGGCCGGTCCCTGAACTTTCATTTCGGCAAAATTAAAAAGCTTCTGATAAAGAGGCACGCCTCCGCCGCCGTCTAGCCCCTTTTGACTGACGGACGATCAGACCTGCTGGCCGGCTAAGCGGCTCTTCTCACCACGTCCAGGCCGGGCGGCGGAGAGAAGGGTGGAAGCCCCCCATCCGACGACGACCGGCCTCTGCGACGTCGCATGGCGTCGCCTCGAAAAAAATTCTTCCGCAGCGACATACGTCAGATGGCGGGGTGGCGGGGCGGCGAGAGAGTGGGTGGCATGGGTGGCATGTCCATCATCCATGCTGATGATGCGCTGGCACCTCCCAGCTGCCTGCAGCATGTCCTTGGCGCCGGAAAAAAAAGCAGGGAAGCCAAGGGAAGCCAGACGCGGCCAGCCACTGAACGGCCGCGTGGTGCGGGCCGGAGTCTATCAGCGGCCGCTGAGGAGGCGGATGCCAGCGCATCACCCGCAAAACCCCCATGTCGCCGGCGAAAACAGCAACGTCGTCAAACTCGACAAGCCAGCGGCAATGCAGGCGAGGAAAGTGACTCGGATGACGAGATCATGGACGGTTTTGTGGAGCCTTTCTCTTTACAAGCCTTCTCTACGAAAGTCCAACGACTCTTCACGCAAGCAACTGGCCTCAAGGACCAAAAGAAGGTTCTCCAGCGCCAGATCAAGCAACAACGCGATCTGAATAACAAATCCGACGGCGAGAAAGACCAGGTTGGCGCTTCCCGTCGCAAATGTCGGGCCGAGGGCCGTGGCAATGATCAATATGCCGGCGAGAGCGGGCATGGCCATGGCGGCAGACAGCACCGCTGCTGCCAGGAACTCAAAGAAATTCATCAACAACGGATAAAGGCTACCCAGATAAGGAGCGAAAACACGATGCGTTCCCAATATCCCATCAATGATAAACTCAAGGACTTCAAGATTAATAATGAGGAAGCCTGCATAAATGAAAAAGTGAAGAAAAGCAGGAATTGGCCTTTTAAACATCTTCTTCTGACCAAATGCGATCAGCAGGACATTCATCCCTTCCAACGGCTTCACCGTTCCATCGTCGCCGAAGGCCTCGCTGGTTGTTTCTATCAATGGCAGTGCGCCGGATTCATGCGAGGCGGTTTCCATTGGCTCGCAGATATAATCTTGCGG
>WXYE02069649.1:0-19636 GCA_011319275.2 Echinosphaeria canescens | reverse complement strand
AATGAATGGCGCCGTCGCCGATCGTCAAAGAGTTAGCTCCAACGTCCTCAACAATCCTTATCTGGCCAGCCATGAATTCCTCCAGCTACAAATACAGGAGGTCCTCCAGCTCTAGGTCCTTCTATACTCACGACTTACTTCGAGCGAAGCGAGGTCGGGGGTCTGGGGGGTACCCCCAGGAAAAAGAAAATTAAAAGGTAGAGCGGTCTTTTCCTGGGGGTTCCCCCCAGACCCCCGGCCTCGCTTCGTTCGATACAGGACTAGAATCGAGTACAAGGGGTTAGTAAATGAGCATGTACGGACCCTAGGATCTGCATGTTTATTTTGTGATTGGCACTGGCACTGTATTATTGATTTGTGTATTCAGACAGAGTTGATGCAATGCCTTCGTTCTTTCTCCCTGATGCAATGCCCTCGATTTTTCTCCCTCCCTGATACTTCTCACACGCAGACACAAACAACGCCCAGCCAAAAAATGCATATATGCAGACGCCAGAAACGTTAGCGGGGAAAAAAAGAACAAAAGAAAGAAGGGAAAAAAAAAAAAACTTCATGGCAAAGGAAACAGGAGACAGAAAAAAAAAGGGGGGGGGGGTATGTAACCCATAAGTCAGTAATCGTCGGTGGGTAGATAGATGGATGCGTTCCCTTCCCCGAATCCAACCTCTTTTTCTTATCGTCACGCCGTTGCCTCCTCCGATATCTCGGTCCGTGCCAGACGCCCGCCGACAACGCCCCGTCTAGTAAAACTACCGCCAACTCCTCCTCCGCCGCCGCCGCCGCCGCCGCCCGGCCTGTCCCCGTCACTCCTCCTTCCGGCTGATCCGCCCTTGTTGCCCCGCTCGGGTTGCTGGCCTCCAGCCTTCCTGGTCCCCAAGAACAGCCTCCTGTCGCGACTGCTGGGGCTTCTCATCACCGTGTCTTGTTGTTGTTGTTGCTGCTGTTGCGTGGTGGCACCGGTGCCGCTGCGCACACGGGCGCCGGGACTTCGAGGTCCGCCATCGCCGCCGCCCCCTTTGGTGATGCCGCTACTGCCACCGCCGGCCCTGACGAGGCGCGGCCGGGACCGCCCCGCTGAGGCCATCAGCACGCCCATGACGCCGCGGCCGTCCTACAGCCTCCGTGCGTCCGAGCTGGGCGCTCTGGTCCGGCGCTTCCCTGCGTTGGAAATGCCGCCGCCACTGCCGCCGCCGCTGCCGCTGCCACTGCTGCCGCTTTGTCCTTGTAACAGCGGCGACATGGGTTGGCCCCCCGCACCCGCACCACCTCCCGAATAAAGCATCGACGTCGACGAGGAACCCCTGAGGATGCCGCCCTCGACGGCCGAGCTCGACCCTCCCGTCCCGGACCCGCCCGACCCCCTCCGCGCCGCCGCGAGCAGGCTGAGGTTGTTCTCCTTATTACTCCCGCTGCTGATGGTCGAGCTGTCGCTGCGCGCGCGCGCCGTCGTCATGGCCGCCAGTGTTGCCGGCGGCGCCGACATGGCGCTGGCGAGCGTCGGCCGCACAAACTGCTGCGCCGTGCGCGGTAGCCGGCTCTTGATATTATTGCTGCCAGCGGTGGTGGTGGCGGTGGTGGTAGTCGTGATGGTGCTGCTGTTGCTGCTGCTGCTGCCGCCGCTCATGTTTCCGTTGTTGTTGTTGTTGTTGCCATTCACAATGCTATTGCTGCTCAGTTCTGGTGGAAACAGCCACCCGCTGCTTCGCGGGCTGCCCGACGTCAGCGGCGGGCCGAACCCGGCCGACTCCCCGCTGACCCGCCGCACGAGCCTCTCGTTTGTCGCTGCCGTTATCATCAAGCCTGCCTCGTCCCTACTGCGCGGGCGGTACAGCATGGCGGCCTCGCGCTCGTGCTCTCGTGCGAGGGCGGCGGCGGATCGGCGTGGTGTGGACGCGATCTCAATAAACGAGGCTGGTGACGCCGTCGTCATCTTCACGGGTCCGGACCGGTTGGACTGGTGGTGGATCATGCCTGGTCCCCCGGCATGGTGAGTTGGAGTCGGTGGCATCGATACACTCGCGTGGTGTAGCCCCCCGGGTGGTGTGTAACTGGTGCGTCGCCGTGGGCCAGACCGAGGACGTGGACCCGAAACGGCCGCCGCCGCCGCTGCTGCTGCTGCTGCCGCCGCCGCCGTCGCCACGCCCACACCACCGACGCCGCTGCCTCCAAGACCAGCTGATGCCAGGCTCCCATTCATGCTGCTAGCGCTGATATTACCGGACAGGCCGCTTACGCCCGACCCGCCGGCGGCGGCACCTAAGCCAAGCCCCGCCATGTCGCGATGCAGGTCGGCGTCGATATGGCTGCGCACGAGCTCCGACGCGAGGTTGCGCACAAGCACGGCCGCGTCCTTCTCCGCGAGTGTCTGGATGTCGTCGAAGAGCAGGTGCAGCTGGCGGGTCGCGCCAGCCGACATGACGACCGGGGTCCCGTTCGCGCCCACGATGCCGATGCCGATTCCGATGCCGATGCCGTTGCCGATCATGCCTCCGCCACCGCTGCCGCCGCCACCACCAGCCGAGACAGCCTGTTCGTAGCCGTCCATGATGGCGCGCACGAGCCTCAGCAGGTTCAGGCGCACGACGGCCTTCTTGTGGCCCAGCTTCTGGGCGATGCCGGCGAACATATCGGCCTTGGCCAGGGCCGCGGCCACGGACGGGCTGAGGCGCAGGACTTTGAGCAGGGGCTCGAGCAGGTTCGGGTCGAAGGCGCTGGCGGCCAGGCGGCCCGTGTTGAAGCACGACAGGGTGATGGCGCTGGTGAAGCCGCTGCGGTCGAGCAGGTGGGCCTCGACCTTGGCCGTCTCCTCCTGCAGCCAGACGAAGATGGCATCCATGGCCGTGACCTGCCAGTACTGGTCCGCCAGGAGCGATACGTAAAAGTCCAGCCCCTTGTTCTGCCACAGGTAGCGGCGCCCCTTGCTGCCCGAGTGGGCCATGTCGCACAGGATCGGCAGCACAAACTCCTTTGGCGGCCGGTCCGTCTTCATGATCTCGAGTAGCAGCGGGATGATGCCGTTCCCGGCCGCGTACTCCTGCCGCTGCTTATTCAGGCGGCAAAGGTTGAACATGGTATTGAGGATCTGGTTCGACACCTCGCGGAAGTTCGTCTGGCCCTTCTTCATCGAGTGGCTGAGCACGTCGATGAGAAAGTCCAGCGCGTCCGCAGAGTGCAGTGCTTCCAGGGTCGTAGACAGCATGGACAAGTTCTTAATAAACTTGAGCATGGTGATC
Organism: Echinosphaeria canescens; assembly: GCA_011319275.2. Taxonomy (NCBI): domain Eukaryota; kingdom Fungi; phylum Ascomycota; class Sordariomycetes; order Sordariales; family Helminthosphaeriaceae; genus Echinosphaeria; species Echinosphaeria canescens. The sequence goes on along the minus strand of WXYE02069649.1, from coordinate 16,403 downwards.
TGGTGATACGGTGTCATCCGCCTCAGGTCACGTAAGATGGCTGGGAGATGGGCGGTATGAGGTTAGTGGGCGCGCAAAGACACGGAAATACGGGCTTGCACAACGTCTACTCACTCTTTAGCACTTGGCGGTCTGCAATCAACTCCTTGACGTAGTTCTCCGCCTGTGAGAACAGGTAGAAGATGTTGACAATGCGGCCCTCTATTGACTCCGAGAGCTCGTCCCGCTCGTCCTCGTCCAAAACCTTGTGGAGAACGGCGGCCAGGGGGTCGAGAATCCTACTGCGTGCAAATATGCGGCAGAAGTCATTCTTGGGAGTTGGCCCCTGTTTGGACGTATCCGTGGTCAGCATGAGGCTAACGGGATGAGATTAAGTTGCCCTGTTCCGTGCAGCTTACCTGGAGCTCAAAGACATTCCAGATGCCATTGACACCGATCAAGACCAAGTCTTGTGACATGTCATAATCCTCGTCCAGAAACTCGACCAGCACGTTGAGACCGCCGGCGCTGACGAACATCTGCAGCGTCAACGTCGATGTCTGGTACATCTGCCGGACGAACGCCGCCGCCTCGAGGCGGATGTCGTTGGAGTATTGCCTGGCGGCGAACTTTGTGAGGATGGGGATGCCGCCCACGAAGCAGAGGTTTTCTTGCAATTCTACGTCGTCGAGGATGATCTATGTGATATATCTTGTTAGCTCGTGGGGAGCCAGTTACCTGGATCGGTTGATGGGGGGGGGGGGGAGGGGTGAGGTCAAGGGGAGAGCATACTGCATTGACAATTCTTAACAACTGCAAGATCATGTGTTGGCGGCTCTTCACCGCACAGTGCTCCAGTATCTCGAGTATTGGCAACAGGCCGTGGGCGCTGATGATCAGTCCCTTGACCTCGTCGTTCTCCCACAAAAGTCCGAGCTGTGTGTGTGTGCGTGTGTGTGTTGGAGCAGAAGCATGTCAGCCATCGTCTTCCCAAGTCTTCTTCTTTTTGCACAGGAGGGACGAAACATACCAGGTCCTCCGCAAGCTCGGTGAGTATCTCCTCTCCCTCCGACGTCTTGAGCGATCGCACAAGCTCCTCCACCTTCTCCGCCAGCCGCGCATGCCTGTCTCTGGCAATGTTGGCCTCGAGATCCATCTCGTCCCATCCGGGGTCCATCATCGCGAACGGGTCGTCCTCATCCTCGTCGTCGCCAAGCCACGAGTTGTTGGACAATTTCGACAGTAGCATCAACTGTTGCTGTTGCTGTTGATGTTGTTGCTGTTGCTGTTGCTGTTGCTGCTGTTGCTGCTGCTGCTGCTGTTGCTGCTGCTGTTGCTGCTGCTGCAAACCGCCCTCCTCAGATTCCCTATCACTCTCATCAGGTTCAGCAGACTGGTGGTTCGCCACGCCAAAGATGTCCGAAAAGTCCTCGTCCTCCTCGTCCTCGGCAAACTTGGTGATCTCGATCGTCGACCGGGTTCTCCTCATGGGCCGGTCTGCATCTGGCAGCATGGACGACCGAGAGGACACGGGCTGCCTTCGCATGCTCCCGCCGACCGGCGGTTGCTGCAGCTGCAGCTGTGCGGACCGTGGCAAGCTGGTCAGGTCTGAAGGATGGAAGAGCTGAGGGGAATCCTGGGATGGGATGAGACACAGGTTTTGTCAGACTTGACTTGTTCCAGACAAGCAAGATTGCGGCTCTCCAGAGGGGCGTCAAACACACACAGGACCAGACAAATACAAACCTTAACAGCGACATCGACTCTCTGGTTGAAGATGCTCTCATTCTCGGCAAAGAAGTCAGAGTAGTCCTCATTGGACTGCTCCCGGAAGATGAGGTCTGGTCGAGGGGGCAATTCAAATTTCATGCCCTTGCCAGGCGACCTTGGGAAGGCAGAACTGTTGTTGCTGCCTGTGCCACCACCTGTGACCGAGGTAGAGATGTTCAAGGCCGGCGGCTTGCTCTTCTCGCGCCTGTGGCCTTGCTCTTGCCGGTTCCTTGGCTGCTGCTGCTGCTCGGATGACGACGGTCTTTCCTTTTCCTTGTCCTTCTCCCTGCCGGATTTCCTCGGCAGGGGCCGGATGGTCCGTTCCTGAGCCTCGGCCGCCGCTTCGGCCGCCCACTGCCGCGGGCCCTTGATCGTAAGCAGCTCGCCGTCGAAACTGCCGTCCCAGTTGTCCGACTCGTCCACCCGCAACGAGTTGTCGATGGACGCGAACGCCTTTAGCCGGTCCCCTGACAGCAGGCCGCCAAAGTTGTCCTGCCCCTTGACGTGGGGCAGGTGCAAGGCGGTGGGCGAGATGGTGGTGGCGAAGTCGTTGTCCCAGTTATCGTCGTCTGTTGTGTCATACAAGTTGTGTCATAGAACAACGCTCTGTATTAGCAAGCGCCCATCATCCGAAAAAAAAAAAAAGGTCAAGATCTTCTTTTCCCTCCAGGGCATCTCCCAAACAGGCTCGAACCTTACCTGCCAGCTCGGGGGACCTAAAAGCGTCGGCCATAGGTCTCGGCTTGGCGATGGCCAAGGGGCCCTTTACGGCGTTCGACAGATTGTTGCGGTGCGGGTCGGACGAGTTGTAGAGGCGCGTGCCGCCGCCGCCGCCGGGATGCCCTTGTGACATGGGCGGATAGCCGCCCCCAGCACCCCCTGCGCCAATCCCGATGCCCACAACACCGCCGTCCGAGCCCGTCGACGCGCGCAGGTTGTTTTCGGACGACTTGAGGGCCTTGTTCCACTGCTTCACCTCCTCGACCGCCTGGCTGAAATTGGACGGCGCCTTGGAGACGGGTGCGTCGCTGCGCCGAGAGCTCATGATCCAGGCGTGTCTGGACAGCTTGCGAGCCGACACGCGCAAATTGGGGTCTTTTTGAAAACATTGCATCAGGAAATCACGGGCGGCCTGGGGCGATGATGTTGGTCAGCTTGTGATCCATCAATCCATCCATCATCAATCTACCTGTGTTGAGGGGCGTGAGGGGCGCTGGCAAGTTGTGAGGCTGCAAAGCAATGCCACTAACAGGAGACACGCCCTCAGGCAAAGGCGGGTGGTCATCGTTGACAATGGCGAACAGGGCCGGCATGGCTGCAAGGTTATGATACGGCGGCTTTCCCTGCAAAAGCTCTATGACAGTGCACCCAACGCTCCATATGTCCGAGGCCGGCGTCGCGCCGGACAGCTGGATGATCTCGGGCGCCATCCAGTACGGCGTGCCAACCACCTGGGCCTCCTTGTCGGGCCCGGCCAGGGTGCTCGTCGACACGCCAAAATCAGCCAGCTTGACGGTTCCGTCTTTGGTGGTGAGGATGTTGGCACCCTTGATGTCTCGGTGGATGACACCCTGGTCGTGCAGGTACTGCAGGCCCTGGAGGACCTGGGTCATGTACACTCCGACCAGGTTCTCGGGAAACTTGCCGTAGGCCTTGCATATGGAGTGTAGGGAGCCATTCTCGCAGTATCTGCTCAGGGGAAAGCGCGAGACATCGTCAGTGCTGGTTCATAGAGCCGGGGTCTTGGGCGGCCAGAGGAGACTGACTCGAGGATGATGTTCACACAGTCGGCCGACTTTTGGAAGCCAATGTACTTGACGATGTTTGGGTGCTAGATGAGATGAGGGTGATGAGCACATGCACTCCCTGGCCGTCTTATGCCCCTTTTTCCTGCCTACGCTCGGATCCCGTGTCTCTCCTTACATGAAGGTTCTTCAGCAGTTCGATTTCAGCCTGGGCAAAAGCATTAGCATTCGTCGTGGTGGCCATCGGTCCTATTCTGCTGCCAGGATTGACTGGCAGTCATGGCCGGCCAGCAGAGTCTCACCTCGATCATGCGAAGCTCGCTCTTAGGTACGTCCACGAGCTTGATTTGCTTGATGGCCACGGCCTCCCCCGTCCCCCAGTTGAAGGCCTTGTATACAGACCCAAAGGCACCCTTGCCAATGCAATCGCCCAGTCGCTAGAAGAACATGGCACGCAACCGATCAGCCATTGTCTTGGTTCACAAAAAGATGAGAGTAATCAGATAAGAGGGCACGCGCTGGAGCCAGTCACGGCAAGCTGCGACAGCCGCTGGAGCCAGTAGACAGCCGATCAGGATAGACAACACTGCGAAATATGCCAATGATCTTGTTCCCCTGGTGTGACGCGCATCCCTAGACGGAGCTAAGCCTCACAGCTAGGGGGAAACGGCGCAGCCATAGGAAAATGGAAACAAGCGCCAGGTGGGGTAAGGGTGCGAGAAGGCCGGAGAAGGGGGGAAACGGGGGTTTTGGCATAAGGAAACTCGGCCACACGTACGTAATCCCTCAGGCCCGGATCCTGCACCGGTGCCCTGTCGCGCGAGGAATGCTCGCGGCGCGGCGTGCCCGGCACGGACATCTTGGCGACCAGGCCGCCGGGCCTCCCATTGTTGTTGTGCGCCGCGCCGCCCCCGCCGCCCCCACCGCCGCCCCCACTGCCGTAGTAAGAGGGCGTGCCGAGCGGGTTGGGGGCCATGACGACCGACGGCCGCGTGCTCTCTCACCCCCCCCCTCCTGGTTTTACTCAGCACCGACGGCCGTCCCACCTCCTCTCCTTCGTTTGTCTTGGCTCGAAAGGAAGGACAGAGGAGGGGGGGAAAGGTCGACAGTAAGGGAGTAGCCCCTCCTCTGTATGCTGCGTCGAATTATCGTCGGTTCGCTCGTGTTTCACTCTCTCTCACTCTCACTCTCACACTCTCTCTCTCTCTCTGAATAACTCTCTTTCTCGAATGGTGCGTTCGTAGGCGGGGCGGCTAGGGGGGAGGCGGGCTATCGGGCGGAATTGTTCGGAGGCGGTGGGGCCAATTGTTGTGATCGCCCGTCTTCTGCTGCTATTGCTGTTTGCGGAGGTCGTCGACGAGGAGGACACCGACAGGGACTCGAAGGAGGAAGAAGAATCGAGGCGACGACGGGCGAATGTCGGTCTCGACGCGGAAACGTGCCTCTCATGGCCCGGCTGCGGTGTGGAGATGATTGTTGTTGAAAAGGCCTTGATCGCGTGATGGGGAGGGGTGGAGGAGGGGACTTTTTTTTTTTTCTTTTTTCGATTCCACCCCAGGGAATGAGGTTAAAAAAAAAAAGAGGCCTCAGGTTGCCGGATAAGGAGTTCAATTACGCGTCTCCTAGACGAGGGATGTGTGTATATGGATGTGTGTTCAGACTGCTTTTCCCCCCTTCCTCTTCCAAAAGCCGACGCGCGAGACCAGTCGGTCGGTCGTGAGCCCGGAGTAAGACGACTCGGGAGGTAGTAGTAGCTTGTTTTGTTTTCGATGGCTCTTCTGCAACAGCCGGACCAGGCTGAAGGAGGGGCACATTTCATGCGGGCCACACACACGCACAGCTCGACAAGGGTCTCTCGGTTTGCATGAGAGAGACAAGACCGACAGACAGAGACAGACATACATACACCATTGAAAGAGTCGAGGCAAAAAAGAAAAAAAAAAAAACAAGGCGCAACACGCCGCCACATCGTTGGACACTGACCCGTCAGCCCGTTGAACCGGCGCCTCGTGCCAGACAGAACGTTATGTAGTGGTGCTACACAAAATAAACATGCGGATCCTAGGATCCATACACGCTGATTTACTAACCCCCCGTTATACTATTACTATAATATCTTCGAGCGAAGCGAGGTCGGGGGTCTGGGGGGTACCCCCAGGAGAGGAAAAAAAATTGTTAAAAAGCAGAGTGTTTTTTTTCCTGGGGGTGCCCCCCAGACCCCCGACCTCGCTTCGCTCGAAGAATTTACTTTGTGCTTGGCACTGTACTATGAGCGAAAACAAAGCCTTGCCAAGGAAACTGGCGAATGCTGGCATGGATGGTCTTCAACGTGTCACGTCGCCTCGAATTCCGCGGGTGGAAAGCGGCGTCAAGCATGCATGCCGTCCTCAAGTTAAGGAGCTATCGGATAGGACGAATCTAAGCGGCCGGAAAGTACTCGGAAAGAGGCGTCTCCCGGCATGATTGGTCTAATTGGCTCCTCCTGCTGTAAATAATAATGAGGATTTCATTCCCTTTTCCTTTGCCTAATGTAATATCCAGAAATAGAGAGCTGGAATCCTTCGCATATTTAAGCCAGACCCCCCTCCTGTCCACCGGAGTAAGCTAGCCCCCTCCGAATGTCGGTCAGCAAGCATGTTTCATTCTCAGCGCAACCTACCCAGGCTTTCCTCAGCGGGATGGTTTCCGCTGCGGCGGCGGTCAAGAATCTGCGTCTTCAAAGGGAAGAGCAGAAAGGAGCAACCCGCTCTGAGACCGTGTCAAGAGATGAAACGAACAATCCTACAAGCATTTTTCCAGTATCGACACTATGTAAAGAAACACCTGCTTCAGCCACCTTTTTGTTTGATCCATCTTCAACTTGGTCCCCATCATGTCCACCGTCTACCACCGCCCGCTGGCTGCATCGGCCATGGCAGTGTATCACAACGTCGACGCACTTGAAATCAGTTACATGTGTCTTCCGTGTCATCTGCGTTTGAGGTCTCTTCAACCTTCCTCTTCCCAGCCCCGACGCCTCTCACCGAAGACCAAAGGAATGTCATACCGACACAGAAGCCCCGACGCCCCCTTCAAGTCATTACTTTTTGGGTCTTGACCATGCTTCTACGGAACAAGCATTGGCTTCCCAGCGCACATTGCTCTCTCGGATCGAATCGGAACGAAGACCAGAGAATAGAAAGAAAGCAAAAGAGAAAGAAGAGAAGAGAAGAGAAGAAAAAGGAGAGAAAAGAAGTTAAAAGGAAAAGAAGAGAAGTTAAGAGAAGTGAAAAGGAAGAAGAGAGAAGAAAAGAAAGGAAAAGAAAGGAAAAGAAAGAAGCAAACGTGGTCTAATATCACAGGGATAATACAAAAATAGAAGAAAGATTGCCCGCGAAAGAAGGCGTCAAGTTGTCACTCATCACCTGTTTCCGCCAACCTGTGCCGTGTCGAACACGTGATCCGGATATGGGTCAAAATTGGCTTGCGGTTGAGGAGACGGGCAGCGGGAAGGACATGGGCCGAAGCAGTGTCAAATATAGGTAGGCGTTTCCGTAGCAGAGCAGAGCAGGCTAGGCCTCCTCGTCCTATGGGCTGCCCAGAAAGAATAGGCGAGGTAGGGCCTGCGAGCGGCAATCAGGCAAGCCTATCGTCCTCTCGTCACCCCTTGTCATCGTTGTTGACTGCGTTAGTTCCCGGGCGCATTGTCCCGCGTCAGGTTCCGGCTGAGGCCCGCCTCGGCCCACCACTCGTCGGGAATCTCGTGCCGATGGGCGAGGTGGCGGACGATGCGGTGCATGCCCGTGAGCCCAGCTGCGATCTCATCGCCCCACTCGGGCGCACTGCTGCTCTCATTGTTAGCGCTGTTCCTACTACTGGTAGCGGCAGTAGAGTTGGCGGCGGCACGACCTACTTTGTAGCATTGGCGAGGATTCGGGTGTAGAAGCGCCGTCGGCGGTTGTTATCATCATCGTCCTCCGAGTCGTCGTTGTCGCACGGCGGGTCGCGCAAATCATCCATCACACGCGCAGGCGCGCTCCTACTGGCAGAGTCGTCGGTCAAGTCGGCCATGTCTGGGCCTCCAAACGATGTCCGGCTCGAAGCGCCAGTTCCCGCTGCCGTGGCTGCAGACGCAGAGGCCGTTGCGGAGGCGAACGACGATCCGGAGCTGGGGTGCGGGTCTGGCTCAAGACTGGCCAGAAGGGTGTCCCACAGGTTGTCGCCCTCGGGGCTGAGGCTCCTGTTGCGGTCGCCAAGCCCGTCCATGAACAATCCGCGCTCCGAGTCAGCAGCAGACGACCACGTACGGAAATTGGGCATGGACGAGTCCCGAGCATCATGTTGGCGGCGGGGGCTCGGCAGCGGCGGGTCATCCTCCCGATTAAGGCGGCGGCGGACATCAAGTTCCGATTCGCCGCGATGTAGGGCGCTGCGAATGGCGCTCATGTGGCGGGCGGCGTGTTGAAAGCTAGAACGATAACGCGTCTGGACAGGAGGCATGATGTGTGTCAGCTGCTGAGTCCATGGCGACAAAAGAGGGTTGGTTCACTGGGTTGCAGGAAGTTACCTGGGCGGCAGACGCGTTCTGTGTCGACCTTTCATTAGACAAGGCAAAGGGCTCGGGAGCAGCGGTCCAGAACCGGGCGCCACGGGAGGGTTGGCTATCTCTGCCTCTGTTGTCGTGGCGGTCGCCAACGCCATGGAGAACACCCCAATCGCGCAATTCGGGATATCGACGGTGTAAGATGGCCAGGGCCGGGTCGTTGGCCATGCGAGTAGGCATTGCGCGAGGCGCCTGGGGACGGGGCTCGGCCGAGCCGGAAGTTGACTCCTCGAGCCTCGCCTGGGGAGCAAAGAGATGCGACGATGTCGCGGTGTTGTTTCCTAAGCCATCCGAGGCCCTGTTATTCTCGGCGACAGACGGGGAGCCAGTGCCGTTCGCAAGGTCGTCGGAGAAGACGACGCGCACAGACGGACCGGAGGCTATCCCATCATAGATGCGATGGCGGCGGTGCAGGCGCTGCTCCGCAGGGTGCATGCGAGTGCGCCGGATCGAGGAGCGAGCCTGGGCGGCACTCTTGTCGGCGGCGGGCTTGGACGCAACATCGGACGCGACTGGGGCTTGGTACAATCTGATTGGAGGGAAGATGATGAAGTGGGAGTGGTCAGCGCTATTGACGCGCCGCAGGATGCAGGGCGAGCGCGAGCATTGGCTCACTTGGATCGCACAGATGGAGGGATCGCAAAGGTGGAGAGATTCTAAACGTGTGTTTAGGGTACAATGCACGGCAGCAGCCAGCGCTCACGCGCGCACACGACCCTAAGCGGCACAAACATCACAGGATGCGCACCATGGACGGACGCGATGGAGGCAAGCGCACGGTGGCATGAATCACGAGAGGGGCAGATTCGGCGCAACGACAGGGGGGCGCGGGCGCGTGCAGTTGGACCGACCGACCACGGACGGACGCAAGCGACGACGCGATTCGCAAATGCGCGCGTGTGCAAATGCGCAAATGCGCAAATCCAAGACAGGCAGACCCGGCGTCCTTGCGGCACAACAGATGAGGGCAGTGGATGGGTTGGCGTGCGGGCCTGTTGGCTGAGGGAAAAGGGCATCTTGATGCTTACCGGAGACCCATTTTGATGTGGTTTAGTTCTTGGGGCCTTTCAGCTGTGGCGCAACAGGAAAGAGAGATGGAGTAGCGCGCGGGGGACGAGACGAGGATGGAAATCCTGTAAAAGAGCCGAGAGGTTTGTTGCACGAGCAAAGTCCGATTGGTGCGGACAGATGATTGATGGAATGCGACGTCTGCAATGATGAAAGCGACCTGCTACTGCGGAACGATGAGGGTACGAGCGACGGGGGCGACGGGGTGTTTGCTGACGAGATTTAACTGCGGAATAAACGAGACCCTAACTTGGCGATGGGGAGTCAGCCGCAGTTTTGAACAGTTGGACCCGTTTTGAAGAGTCTGCAGGAGCCGCCGCTGACAAAGCTCGACGTTTATCCAAGCATCGTAGCATGAGTCATACAAATCACAAAAAAAAGCAGATCCTAGGGTCCGGTCCGTCCACGCTTATTTATTAACCCCGATTGCAATACTATAATATCTTCGAGCGAAGCGAGGTTGGGGGTCTGGGGGGAACCCCCAGGAAAAAAGAGCTCTCCTTTTACCCTTTTTTTTTTTCCTTTTTTTCCTGGGGGTTCCCCCCAAACCCCCGACCTCGCTCCGCTCGACGATATGATATGATAGTATTGTACTCGATTAATAAATGAGCATATACAGATCCTAGAATCCATGTGTTGATTTTGTGATTGCCATTGTACTAATAGATCCTACAAGAACCGGGCGGGATTGGGCCTGTGGTACCGCGGGCTCAATTGTGGTCGGTTCGCATTCTTTCCGGGGTCGGAGTTCCGACCCCCCGGACCTAAATACTACTAATAGATCCTACAAGAAGAGACTGAGATAAAAAAAAAAAAAAAAAACCACCAAATATACACAAACAGATAGTCTCCACAATTCATTAGTACTATCCACTTCTGCAAGTAATCCACCTTTTGGGGGGAGGATATCGTCGGGATCGAGCAATAATCGAACAACGACAGCCTATCCCATCGTTGTGCCGACAAGATCTTAAGACCTGCACACCAAACGACCATGAGTCACTCCTCGTCTCTCGTGGCAGCCTGAACTGAACTGCCCAGAAAGTGATACTCGAACCGACAGGTTGGTCAACAACACTCGTCTCCTCGAGTCGAACAGACAGGCCTCGGTTGCTGATGAGATACGATCCATGCAGCAGCCGGCAGGGCCATGATCCGGCTTGGCCTGGAACGCATCGCCAAGCTGCTGCAGCCGGTGCCGCAGAGATGGCAGGCCATCCACATCGCCGGCACCAACGGCAAGGGCTCCATCTGCGCCTACCTGTCTGCCATGCTGCATGCGCAGGGCTTCACCTGCGGCCGTTTCACGTCGCCGCACCTGATGGATCGCTGGGACTGCATCAGCATCAACGAGAAGCCCGTCTCCAAGGCGCTGTTCGAGCAGGTCGAGGCCAGGACGCGGGCTAGGAGCCTCCAGCACAAGATCGGCGCCACCGAGTTTGAGCTGCTGACGGCCACCGCCTTCGACATCTTCGACCGCGAGGGCGTCCAGTACGGCGTGGTCGAGGTCGGCCTCGGCGGCCTGCACGACGCGACCAACGCGATGCCCAACAAGGCCGTCGCGGTCATCTCCAAGCTCGGCATGGACCACAAAAAGTATCTGGGCGCCACGCTGCAAGACGTCGCGTCCCACAAGGCCGGCATCATGATGAAGGGGGTCCCCTGCGTCGTCGACGGCAGCAACGCGCTGTCGGCGATGGAGAGCATCGTGAAGAAGGCCGGCAAGCTGGAGTGCCCCCTCCACGTTGTCACTCCGACGCGTCATTTCCAGGCGACCCTGGCCGAGGAGGGCTTCGAGCATCACCAAATCCAGAACGTGGCCGTTGCCATGCGCGCCCTCCTCATGGCCATCCCAACAGCCCAGCGCCTGCGCTCGACCAGGCTGCCGTCCCTCGGGGAAATGATCCCAATCCTCAAGGCGGTGAAGTGGCCCGGGCGGCTGCAGATGGTGGACACCAGCAGCATTGCCGGCGCGCCATCGAGGGTCCTGGCCGACGGCGCCCACAACCCCCAGTCGGCAGGCGTGCTGGCGGCCTTTGTGAAAAAGCACCTGCGCACCGGCGGCCAGCCCGTCACGTGGGTGGTCGCCGTCACGCACGAGAAGGACGCGGCCGGCATCCTCGAGCTCCTGCTGAGGCGCCGGGACCGCGTCGCCGCCGTCCGCTTCGATCTCGTCGACGGCATGCCGTGGGTGAAGCCCACCATGCCGTCGGCCCTGCTGGACGTGGCAAGCGAGTGTGGCATAGAGCGCAAAGACATGTTTGCCGGTCATTCGCTTAGCGAGGGCCTTGCGTGGGCCTCCAGCACAGCCGAGGGAGGGCCGGTCGTCGTGGCCGGAAGTCTCTACCTTGTGTCCAGTCTGTTCCGCCTGCTGCGCCGGTCCTCAACAACAACAACAACAACAACAGGAGGTGTTTCTAAACCGGCTGCTGAGGCCGTCCAGGATGATAGATAACATTCGAGGCACCGTAATCTTTGTTGATCACGAACCTCATATGTCGCTGTCTGGCAGGCCGGGCTGGTTCTCGCAGCCTCAAAGCTTCGGCTACGTCTCCGTTTGGAGCTTCGATTCAATAAATATACAGATCCTAGGATCCGTATACGCTCACTATTACTATAACACCTTCGAGCGAAGCGAGGCCGGGGGTCTGGGGGGTACCCCCAGGAAAAGACCGCTCTACCTTTTGCCTTTGTTTTTTCCTGGGGGTACCCCCCAGACCCCCGACCTCGCTTCGCTCGAAGATATCATAGTGATAATATGATCGGTGTTGGTAAATGGGCGGTACACAGACCGCATCACATACTTCTTCTGCTTGCGAAGTGTCTCGTAGTATCAAAGCGGCCATGAAGAGCTGATCCCACTTCCATGTACAATGTCCAAGTGGGCAATTCCTTGGCCCTTGCCAAGGTAGAGAAAGTATACACCGTATGTCGCTGTCGAAGTTGTCCGTCGTTACAACCGCACTATCATGGAAACCGTCAAGCTCGACCACCCAGCCCTCGTCTGCGGCCATAGCATATGTATGGATCGGAAGGCACAAGACTGGCTGGGACGAGTCCGGGTGACTGATCGAAGGCCACAGACGAGGCAAGAACGCCCACCAACATCGAACACATCAAGGCCGGCGTCGAGGAGCTGAGCAAAGACGAGCTAGCGGTCTTGGGTATCCTCAGGGTGGGTTGGTGAAGAACCACCAACCAAGCCAATCCCAGCCTTCATGTCCTTCACTTCAGCTTGAAAGCGTGATACGCAGAATATATCAAGCTTTTGTTTTTCCTTTACCACACACTATATTCCCGCTCGCTTGACCGTTAAGTCGATGAAGATCGATCACCCCATCGCCGTCGTCCTCATCATCGCCAGCCCACAGCGGCCCGACCGACATGGAAACGCGCCCTATCCGAGGCGCGTAGCTATAGTGCTAATCATGAAAAAAATGTATGGATCCTAGGGTCCGAACTGGCTCATTTATTTAACACCGATTATACTATTATTATAGGACCTTCGAGCGAAGCGAGGCCGGGGGTCTGGGGGGTACCCCCAGGACAAAAAAAAAGTTTAAACGCAGAGCTATTTTTTTCCTGGGGGTTCCCCCCAGACCCCGGCCTCGCTTCGCTCGAAGGTACTATAGTAATCGTATAATCGGGGTTGGTAAGTGAGCGATGCACAGACCTTAGGATCTGCATCTTTATTTTGCGATTAGTATTGTAGTACATACAACCTCGCCACGGCGACCTCCTTGTTCGGTCTTCTTACCGGCCCTCCCAGTAGTACTAGTACGACACTGCCACCGCCCGCAGGCCCCCACTCCCGCCACCGCTGTTCTCGGCTCGCGCCACCCTACTGGAGGCGCGCGCGCCTGGTCGATGGCCACTGCGCCGCTGTCGGGTTCACGCCGCTTCGGGGGCGCGTTTGCGCTACGGCGGCTTCAAGTCGGCCCGGGCTAGCTGGCGATGACATATCGTCGCCGTCCCCGTCGGCGCGCCGCTTTCGGCAGGAAGAAGGAGCAGGGAAGGGGAGGGGAGGGGAGGGGAGGGAAGGCAACGAGGGCACAGGCAACGAGGAGGGCGGAAGCGGGGGGCGATGGCGCTGGCGACCTGAAAGCCAGGGCGGTGCAAAGAGGGGGGTTCAGCTGGCCATCGGGAAGTGGGCCGACGATCCGCACGGTATCGGAGGGGGGGGACTTGGCGGGGAAGCGGAAGGTGAGGAAACTGCTGTAACTTGGACCAACGCCTTGTTCGTCGATCACGAGGAAAGGCGGCACAGCGGGGTCCAGACACAGATGCGGGCTGACGGGAGGGGGTGAGGCTCTGGCGGATGAGGCGTCGAAGTCTTGGGCAGAAGATATATTAGATCGACTTTCGCACGGTTCCGGATAATAAACAAGGATAGCTCGCTTGCTCTCTCCTTTTTTCATATCTTCACGTCCCTATCCTGCTGCTGCTGCTGCTGCTGCTGCTGCTTCTCCTCTGCAAAACTTCCATCTGCCGTCTCGCAGGCACTGGCCACGGTGTCCACGATGAACCGAATCGCATCCGTGGCCATATCTGGGCTGAACTCGTGCCCGATGCCCGGGTACACCTTGTCCTCCACCTGCACATCCGCCTTTGCCGCCGCTCCCTTAAGCCAATCCAGGAAGGGCTTGGAGTGCTTGTAGGGCACGAGCTTGTCGCTGCCGCCGGAGCACGCGAGGATCCGCTTCCCACCCAACCTGTCACGCAGCAGAGATTCGGCGGTCGGGGCGCCATTGTCGCTGCCCCCTGCTTGCCCTTTACTTGGCGGCGAAGCAACGTTACTGGCTGGCGATGATGGTGGTGACGGCACCGGGGCGGTGCCGAACAGGATGCCCTTGGGATCGCACTTGAGGCACGTGTCAACCAGCGCTGGAGGGAAGTCGCGGCTGCCGAGGAAGGACGCGCCCCCATCGGCCTCCGACCAGGTAGGCAGCCTGCTGAGGCGGGCGCGGTCGGACAAGAGGGCTTGAAGAGAGGAGGAAAGGAGGAAGGGGCTCCAGTTAGCCATTGGTAGAATCGAACAGCTAGCTGGCTATCAGTAAAAAAAAAAAAAAAAAAAAAAAAACACGCGTGACTCACTCATCAAGTCCGGACAGCCAATCACACTGACGGCCGCGCACACTCTCGGCTCCGCGACCAACACCTCCCAGACGCTGTGGCCGCCCAGCGACACGCCCAGCACCAGGTGCTGGTCCATCTCCCTCCTCCTCTCGTGCGGCGGCGGCGGCGAAAAGTGCTGGCCCCACCGCAGCTCAGGCACACCGCCGCGGAACAGGTAGCCGGCCACGGCGTCGATCAAGAGCGTCTGGTCGGCCGCCGCACCCACGATCATGCCCACCATGTCCTGCGCGTGGGTCGTGTTGCCCTCCCGCCACGAATTCTTGGCCTCGGGCAGCACCGAGCGCGACCCGTGGTTGCGCTGGTCGAAGGCGAGCGCGATGAGGCCGCGGTGCTGCTGCTGCCCCCCAGAGCCGGTGCGGTTCCACGCCGCCACGGCGCGCGCAGCGATGTCGGCCATGCTCTGCCTGCACAGGTTGCGCTGGTGGTGCAGCCACAGGCACGAGACGCGCACGGCCGTCGGGGCCAGCTCGTCGAGTCCGTAGACGTCGACGAGGAGCCCGGCCATGTAGATTGTATGCATCGAGACTGGCGGCGGGGGGCCCAAGGCCTTCTCCATCGTGACAGTGGCAGGCGCGGCAAGGGCGACCATGTCGGGTTGGTGCGCTGGGCTGCTGTGTGGCGACTTTGACTTGGCTTGGCTTGGCTTGGCTTGACTTGGCTGAGATGATTCCTGAAAGAGAGAGAGAGAGAGGGGAGGTTCAGCGGCCCCTATTCAAACCCAGCCGATGAAGCGAGAGAATGGGAATGAAGAAGGGGAGCTGGCCTCTACTGTTCTCTCTCGCTGTGTTACTCGGTCACCTCGCAGTTGTATCACGTACTTACTTACTAAGCAAGGTTGTCAATGATCGGGTCCTAGCAGAACATATGGATCCACAATCGAGTGCACTTGGCCAAGTGCAAACAAACCGGACTCGAGGCCGCTGGGCTTGAAGTCAAATTAGACGCTTGTTTGTGGCTTATGGCTTGATGATGAGAGACGGCAGGAACGATACGGCCCACAGATGCAGGGACGCGGCACGGCGGATGAATGGATGAGCGGATGAGCGGATGAACGGACAAAGCGGATGGGTCAGGGATGGGACGCGGCCCCGCACTTGACGACTGCGCCGGAAAACACGACCTCTTTGAGATCTACAGATCGAGGTCCGTCAGATCTACCGATCCAGGTCCGTCAGATCTACTCAGACGTACGCCATTGAGCCAGAACAAAACAGTTGTCGTCTTTTCTTGTTGACATTCAGCCATGGGAGCGTTATCTGCTTTCGTCGGGTCCTTACTATGCACAATCGCGGAAAAGAAAAATAGTAGAAAATGGCCTCCTTGTCCAGAGTCAACACCCACACATATAGTGCCAATCACAAAATAAAGATGCAGATCCCTGATCTTCCAACCGCTTATCTACTGACCCCATATACCTTCGATATCATTCAGGTCTTTATATATTCCCGATTTTTTTTCGAGCGAAGCGAGGTCGGGGGTCTGGGGGGACTCCCCAGGAAAAGGCCGCTTTACCTTTCGAACTTTTCTTTTTCCTGGGGGTTCCCCCCAGACCCCCGGCCTCGCTTCGCTCGAAGTTAGAGTCAAAATGATGGAATCAGGATGAATATAAAGAAATATAGACGGACCATGAGATCTATACACTTATTTTATGATTAGTACTACAGCATCTCCTGGGCTTCACTAGATGCGTTACCAGGACATGTCTGCTGAACGCCCTGCACGCATGGCTGCCATTGACCGGATGTGCATGGCAGGTGTTGAAGGGCCCCTGGTGATAGTTGCAAAAACAGCCTACTGTTTCCATGAAGGGGCGTGAGGGAAGTGCAAAAAACATGTACCTACAATCAGAACGTCACCAGCAAAAAGTCATCACAGAACATTTAGGTCGGTCGAAAATCACCAACTCTGGGTCCAGTCATGTGAAGAGGGAACTCTCTGGGCCGAAGCCCGCCGTGTGATTGTCATTTAAAATAAATAAAAAAACAACAAAAATAAACTTCTGCCCCTCAGGGCCCGTGCGAAAATGGGAGGGGCGGGGGGACACAACATGATGGTGGTGATGATGGTGGTGGGGGGGGGGGGGGGGGGGGGGCTAACTCTCCCCCTCCCCCTCCTCCTCCCCC
>WXYE02068601.1:0-19659 GCA_011319275.2 Echinosphaeria canescens | reverse complement strand
CTAGCATTACATTCGCCTGGTGGGGAGGGTTGGGGGCAAAGGTTCGGTTAGTACGAGAGTGAACCACTGGTGCTGGGGATGGTGTGGTAGCAGCCATCTGCCCAGATCAGGGGTCCTTCGGACACATACCCCAAGCCAGAGGTAAACCTCGTCTGTCGCCGCTATCTCAGCCTTGGCGTATAATGTGTCGTTGAGCTCGAATGTCGTTTCTATCGGGCCGGACTCGTCGTCCTGTTGCAAACCAGTGTGCGGCGCGTGTGAGGAGCATGAACCGTCGGCCAGTCTTCGCCCAACAGAGAGGGAGGCATGCGCACCTTTCTCAGCTTCAAGAACCGCACTGTATCCAGTGTCTTTTGTATCTCTGGCAGCTTGTCCTTAAGACCGACTACGCGCCGTTGCAGGTTCTGCTCCATGAACTGGTACTTTCTGGCAACCCATCTCGCCGATTCCGTGGCGTATCGTCAGTATTAGGTGGGTAGGGAATTAAGCATGCCAGCCCAACCAAGTGTGCCTGTTTGCCTCTTCTTTTTCCTCTTCTTCTTCTTATGCATCCACCGCCCCTGCCTCCATCGGAGAAAGCACCTGGAAGCTCCCCAGCTCCCCAGCCCCCCTCCAGGCGCCTCGTGCCAACAGCGAACAGAGCGCAAACTCACGCGATCATCTCCTGGAAGCTCCGTAGCGTCGGCTCGACGTCGGCGCGCGACGACACGTACTGCTCGACCTTGTCGACAAAGGGCGCGTAGGGGATCCCGCGCGGGTTCGAGGGAGCCGAGCCATCGTTTCTGTTTCTATGGTTCGAGAGGACAATGAGGAGCTGTTTGTGAGAAAACGGGACGAGAGGAAAGAAGGAGAGAGAGAGAGAGAGAGAGAGAGAGAGAGAGAGAGAGAGAGAGAGAGAGCAAAGCCGTGACAACATACCCCGCTCCTATCGCCGTCGCTTTTGTTGTTGAAGGCGCTGCTGCTGCAGTTTCTTTGCCTTTCTCGGACATGGCGAGAACTGGAATCCCCTAGGATCGGCACAAGACCTTGAAGAGCAACCCGGGGCGAGAAAAGGCTGGCTGGGCAAGAGGGAGCTCTGTAAACATCTTTTGCTCACAAGAATCATGATATCCTCCTGTCTCCTACCCCACCATCCATCACCCCTCCTCGCCTTCTCTTCTCTTCCCGGTGTGGGGCTAAATTTGGTCTGTGCAAAGCATGGTCCGTGCGTTACCGCTCACTCACTTGTAACCAGCCGGGCAATGGACAAAAGCGAATGTAGTCTAGCCAACCACCAAAATCTATTTTTCATAAGGAGCGAAGCGACAAGGCTGGGGGTCTAGGGGGGACCCCCCAGAAACCCTTTCTAACTATTACTACCTCACGGAATTTCCTGGGGGGTCCCCCCAAGCCCCCGGCCTCGTCGCAAGCTCCTCGAATTTAAAAAAAAAAAAGGAAGTTAAAAGAGTTGTTGTTATGAAGAAAAAGAGAAGACAAGTATTTTCTTAATGGTAGGTTTATTAAAGCGAAGCTTCAAATCTTAAGACGAAGGCGAGGTATTGAAGCCTGCTTCTTTACAAGTGTTTTCCTCAGAGTTTCTCGCCCTCTGATTGGTCAGAATTTTTAGATTAAGGAAATCTGGAGTGTACTTGACTTTAATGGGGACGCACCTTTTGGTTAGCTAGCTTGATTTAGATCTTTGACTTGGAGCTTCGCACGAAGTTCTTTTTCTCTGCAAAAAAAAAAAAAAAAACTTGACTTTAAAAGGAAGGAACGCTTAGTAACCGGATTAAAGACAAAGAAGAAAAAAACAATAAAAAATAATAAGGGAAAAAAGAAAGAAAGAGGAAAGGTAAAAAAAAAAGCAATAGAAAGAATTTTGAGCGAAGCGAGGTCGGGGGTCTGGGGGGAACCCCCAGAAAAAGGCCGCTCTACAAGTAGTACAGGGACTCTCGGCTTCGCCTCACGCCTATAGGACCGACAAAGTCGGACCTGTACCCATATTTTAGGGAAATTGATGACGTATGCATTCGCTTATTGCACAAAACTGCACTGGCCATCGTACGGACCTTTTCCTCCGCTGCGGGGCCAGTTCTGTAAGACGGGGATTTTGAGGGATGGGAATTGTCCCCCGTCAATTTGGAATTCCCATCCTCATCATCCGCATTCTTCTCCACCCACCGGTGTTGGTCAACTTTTTCCTTCTCCTGACATGCCAGATACATACAACCTATGCTATTCACACAAACTCAAACTCGAGCCATTGTCTTGCATTGGCATGACTATATCTCTCCGCTTCGCCAGTTCTACGGTACATAGCCCAGTCGGGTGGCCATGATCAACGCCCAGCCCATCAAGCCCATCAGGCCAGTCCGGACCGATTGGGACTTGGCCCGTACAAGTCCCCTTTAAAACCCCTCACAGGTGATGCCCCAACCGCAAAACCATGGGAGCTCTCCGAGTATTATCGCAGACCAGTCCACACCCACCTCACAGCGGCCTAATCGCATCGATTTGGCACATGGAAATACGTACAAGCAATGACGCAGTGAATCCTTCGTCAACGATATATCATCAGGTCGAGACAGAAAATTCCCTGCAACCCTAAACTATATTCAACTCCAGGTTTTCCAACAACGGACCCGGCTTTATTCGCTAAGGGGGAAAAATGGAAGAAAACAATATCATCAACTGTCTTCCATGAAGCTGTTATGCCCATTTCGGCACCACTAGTCGTAGCCACAGCTACCCATGAGAAGACGAGCAGGACGCTCTCCCGTTACACCAGTGCTGGCACTCGTGACCCATCTAGGATTGCCGTGTCACTGTCGGGGGCGCTCATCCCTGTCAATCTCATCCTCCTCCTCGCTGGAGGACAGGTCCTCACTCTCGGGGTATTGATGATCCGGGTGCTGCCGATTGGCACGCTGTGAAATGGACAGGCGATCGGGTATCGATTCCTCGTCTTCGTCCTCGTCCATCTCGTCGACATCCGAAGCCGAGCCCGACTCCGACTCAGTCAAGGGCGGGAAGAACATGGACGGCGGCGGCAGTGGGACCGGCTTGAAGCGTCGGATCTGATCGGTCAAGTACTCAATCTCAACCGGATATCCGCCCGCAGCACTGCTGTTGTTTCTGGGTGGGAGCGGTGATGACGTGCTCGTCGGCCTGAGTCGGCGGCCATCGACTGCGTCTCTTATGTCTGCGGATCGTCGCAAATGCGTTCGCGCCGCCCTTTCGACTTGGTCGTCTGTCAAGATTGTTCGTCGGGTCGTCACGACCACAGCAAAGTGGTCATCTGGCATGACGCCGGCTAGGCCGCACGGCTCGAGTGGGGGCTCGAGGGGCTTCAGCTGCACCTTCTCCGGGCGGCTGCTCCAGGGAAACTCCAGCTCGTCGTCATTCACCGCGTCTTCGTCGCTATCGGCAAGGTCGGGCAGGCTGCTGAGGTCCATATCCAAGGCCTCGGCAACGGCGGAGCGCTCGTCGCTCAGTGGCCGGTTTGGTAGTGACGATCCTGAGAGTGTCCGACTGAGCCCCCTACACCGCCCGTTCCCCAAAGACTCAAGTTTCTGCTTGTGTGAGGCCATGGATGTCGTGGGCGACGTGTCACCGGGATCCCCCGACAAGTCGGTGCAGAAAGGGGCGCCGCTGTAATAGATGATGGCGCCATGATGGCGCCTCTTTCTGCGCGAACACCCAGGGCCGCCATAGTTCCACTTGGAGTTGCCCGTGTTGCCAAGCGGGCTCTCCCCAGCCGCACCATACGACATCTGCGACCCTGTCTCCTCCAGCGACGACTCAGTCGACGACGACCGGTGGATGAACAGGGGCTTATAGTGGAACTTGCGGCTGGACGCATTCGACGCATTCGGACCAAACTTGGATTCCCTTCTCGGCATGGCCAGTGTCTCAACTCCCGACTTCCCAGCCGTTTTCCTCTTCTTGTGCGAACCATCCTCCCCGGACCCATCTGAACACTCGGACGAGGGACCCTTCGGCGAGCTGGAGCTGCTGTCGCTGCCAAACCTTGTCCCGTCGGTGCCTCCGCGCCAACGAATATTTCGGCCATCGGGCGAGAGCTGGAACTTGGCGCTCATCTCGTTGACTGCCGACCGGATGAAGCTCGGCGTGACGTTCAGCATGTGAAGCTGGGCGAGGTTGCAGAGCAGGTTGAGGTACACCCAGCCGTCAGGATCTGGGGCGACACCAGCCTGGTGCGACACGTTCCTGTCCGCCAGCTGTTCTTCGGCCGGGCCGAGACCGAGGTGGCGGATATACTCCATGTTCTCGGACGGGATCTGCACACGGTTGGGGTCGAGATCACCAGGCCGGGTCGGTCGTTGTTCCGGAGGAGGCGCCAACAGTGGCGGGGTGTTTTGACCGTTACTACCAGGACCACCGCTGCCGCTTCCGTCTTTGTCGATGCCTCCCGACTCGGTTTGATCGCCATTGGAATTCGATGCGGACAATTTATCCCACGAGCCCGCCTTCCCCTCTAAAGGCTCATGGATAAGGGCCTCACGGGCGGCTTCGGCGTTCTCCGAGGGCGCTAGGAGAGGGTATTCAGGGGCCGGTGGCACCAGCATGGAAGGCATCGACTGGTTGAGTTGCATCTTTCTCCCGCTGATCTTGCCCGTGAACAGCTGCTCCAGACGACGAACCACCAGCCTTTTTCTTTCCTTGGCGGTCAAGGTCACATGTGTAGGGAAGAATCCATCCGGTGTATCCTGGATGTGATGATTCTCCACCTTTTGGACAGACGACGACGGCTTGGCCTGAGCACCAAGGGACCGCCGGCACAAGGACGTGCCCGAACAGTTGGGGGCATTGCTGCTCGGTCTTGTCGACTGGGATGCGTATGCAGAGTCCATGGGGCGCGAGTGCGACGACGAAGAGGACGCATGCCTGAATCTGTTCTCGCCCGACGAATACAAGTTCTTCACACGCCTGCCAGGCTTGCGACGCTGTGGGGCGGTCTCGCTGGCGCCCCCGAGGCTGGCGGTGAAGTCGCGGAGAGTGGCCTCGAGCTCCCGCTTCTTGCGCCTCGGAAGCCCGTGAACTCTGATCTCGAAGAGCTTCTCCTTCCTCATCATGCCCGGCCTGGACTGCCGGTACCGCTTCAGCTTCGCCTTCAGGCGCTTGTTCTCGACAGTCAAGTCATCGATGACGCTTCGGAAGTCGTCGGCGCTGCTACTGCGCGTGATGGTGGGTCGAATGAGAGGAGGTCGCCCGCCCATGACACGGGGAAAGACCGGGTTGCGGTCCTCGTTGGACGAGTCGGAAGCCTTCTGGAAGAAAGGCGGCTCGGCATCCTGGGAATTTGTGTCATAGATTGCGGTCGGATGTCGATTGGATCGGTCAAACCAGTTCTTGAGGTCGCTCAGACCCGTGTGGTGGCTCTCGCCGGATGAATTCCACCTGGACGACGTCAAGCTGATCTGCGGCGGCTCTGGTCCCGCGGTGGCCCTCTCGACAGCCTGTCGAGCAGCGCGGTGGTGCTGCAGCGTCACGGACTTTTCGGGGGGGCCGAGGCCATCGGACGTCCGTTGCGGCGACGGTGGTGGGGGTGGTGCGTTCATGCTGGGAGGCTTGGTCTTGACCTCTTGCATGGTGTCTGCCAGGACATCGCTAAGATGTGTGGGAGGGGCTAAGGGGATTCTCAAACAGAGCATGGTGCTACCGACATGGCCTTGCGAGACGTGTGGGGGGGCTGATCAAGGGTCGTCTTGTGCCAACACTCTGCAACCGTTCGATCGCTTCGTCGGGTGATGGAGACGCCTGCAGGTCGGAGCGAGTCAGGGCCGAAAAGGAGACGGAGCGAAACGGAGCGAAGTGAGCAATTGCCGCAACGATGCAGAAGGCAGCAGGTCAGGCTCAAGCAGTGGGGGCGCTGATGTGGCTGGCCGGCACAAGTCGAATGGTGGGAAAACCCGAGGACACAGGGGCTATGCCGGGGAGAAAGGCAAATCTGGACAGATGCGCAGACACAGACAACGAAGGACACAAGGAGGAAGTAATGGTTTGAGGACGGCGAGCTGACTTCCGCAAAATAGGCGCGGGACGGCACGGGGGCTCGGCGGAGCAGGGAGGAATTGCGTGTTACAACAACAGACAGGAGCCTCGAACGCGGCAGGCTACCGGCGGCGAAGCTGCAGAATCACTAGGGCCGACGAAGCAGCGAAGGGTTGCTCTCGCTGGTGCTGATGGAGGTGGCCAGAGTAGGGATAGCGTCTGTTCTTCTGCAGAGGTCGGACGGAAAGCGGCTGTTGGGGGCTTTTTTTATGTGTTATTCATATACATTATGGATGTTCCCCACGATCTACGGAGGCATAGGGCACGATGGAGACAAAAGTCCAGCAATCTCGATTGAATGGGCGCCCATGCGCCCATGAGCTCATTCATGTTCGCGGGCGCGCGCTGTGGACTTGGCATTATTGGACGAGTATTATTCCCTAATGCCGCGCTCCCCCGATCGTTAACGAAGGCAAGATGGATGAATCGATAAAAGCTTGTGTTACAAGATTACCATCGGTTGTCTGCAGGGTCCATGATGGACTGACTGATGGCCGATGGCCGATGAATGGCCTCGGGGCTGGGCTGCTGGGCTAATTCAAGACATTGTTCCCCCCTCTTCCTACATAGGAAGACTTTGAGTGAGAGGCGTGCGTGCATAAGGTCCAGACCACAACCCTGGTAGCAAAGCCCCGGGACCGGTCCCACATGCAGCTTTCCGACATCGAGTTTTGTTGCCGTCATCGGCGTCGGGGAGGACCCTGTTTACGCATGGTCGCATGGGCGCATGGGCGAACCAGAGCGCAAGCCGGCGACACGAGCGGGGCACACCGGCGGCCCCTTTCCATTTTCCATGGCGAGGAAGTGCGTTGCGAACGCATCATCCCTGACTGACCCCCTCTATAGTGACTGACCTGCCTTTTGGTGGCTGATCCTTGAACTTTCCACCCTTCTTCTCTCTCACTTCGTCTGTCGTCTTCTCGTCCTCTCGTCCCGCCGGCTGGGCGAACAGGCGTGGATAGTTCTGTAACGAGGGGAGTCCCAAGACGAAGGAAACAAGGAAATGATCATGGCTCGAGGCGGTCAAACCTTGTCGGTCACAAATTCACTTGCCCCCGCCGTCCCTTATCCGCCCCCGCGTGCCCCCCCCCTTACCTCGCAGGAAGTTGTCGAGAATTATCTGATGAGCCCCCAGTCCCCCCAGCCCCCAGCCTCTACCTAGCCCGGGCAGTTTGCAAGTGACCCGTAAAAGGCCCTGCCCGAGTCAGGTGCGTATGACGCATTATCTGACGGTGAAGGAAGCTGAACCCGCAAGGATGAGCCGACCATCCGCGCCGCGAAAGACAATGAATGCATGGATATACTGTCCATATGGCGTGACATCCACAGCCGCAAACCCGCACAAAGGGCCCCTGCCAGGACCCTGAATGATGATGCATCGTCACCATCCGTGGAGCTGGCCCTCGTCCATGGACGAATGATAACGCCAGACTCGCCGTCTTTTTCCTCTCTCTCTCTCTCTCCCTCTCTGTCTCTCTCCCCTCTCGTCTTTCCACTTTTCCGGACTCGAATTAGAGAGGTCTCTCTCATCAAGCCGTTCCAAAATACTGTGCACGCCGGCAGGCTTCATTGGATACCGTTCATTCTCCTGCTTGTCATCCAGGGCCCCCGATCCCAGTTGGGTGGATTCCCCGCCCATCGCCGATGCCCCCGTTTAGTCTGTTCATCGGACAGCTGGACAGCACCCTACTGCACGCTTTGACCCTGGCTGAGGTAAGGGCATCAGACCACTTTTTGGGGGGAGGGTTTTCCCGGTAGCGCCGGGTCTTCGGGCCGGATTTTTTCGTGTTGAAGAGGGGGTGGATGAGAGAGTGGGGGGGGGGAGCGTGTCATGCTCACAACTGGATCTTGATAATGTACGTGGATCGACACACGCGAATGTACAGTGTGTACGACCCTCCGTCGCCGGCCCTCCTGAGTCTGTATGCTTGCGCTCATCTCAGTGGCCCTTAAACAAGTATTCTGGACCGGAACTCATCTCGATCGCGAGACAGGCTATTTTCCATGGGATCCGGATGTTTCAGGAGGGCTGCCCACCGCCTCACCCCAAGGGAGTCAGTCTACAGGCAAGGCCGAGTCTCCCGTCCCCATCGACGACCACTACCATTACTACTGCATATAATGCTAATCACAAATAAACATGTAGATCCTAGGGCCGATATATGTTGATTTACTAACCCTAATTATTTTATAATCATGTCTTCGAGCGAAGCGAGGTCGGGGGTCTGGGGGGTACCCCCAGAAAAAGAAAGGCTCTACTTTTTGATCTTCTTTTTCCTGGGGGTACCCCCCAGACCCCCGACCTCGCTTCGCTCGAAATAAAGTTATTAGTATATAACGACCTGGATAACGTAGAAGGTATTCGGGGTCAGCAAATAAGCGTATACGGGAGATAAGGGATCTGTATATTTGTTTTGTGCTTGGCACTGTACTTTGGTTCATCCATTGCGACCTGCAAATGCCAGTATATATAGTTAGAACAGAGTCCTAACTAAATCATGAGACTTCTTCCAGCCCATTGACTTGGCCGTAACAAGCCAAAGGCGGGGCGAAGAAACAAGCAGAGGACCAGCCGTCACTCAAAATAGCGGAATAGAAATATCCAAAAAATAGACATCGAGGCCTTCCAACGCTAAACTATTCAAGGGGATCACTACGAAACCAACTAGTTGATGTTGATCGCGTCTTGCCGGAAAAAAGGAGGCACAGTGGTATGATATTTCAGTGTGTGTGGCCATCGACAGGTATCCCGAACCTCCGTGGACAACGGCACCTCGTATAATCGCCTGGTTGTTGCCAGGGCGGCTTGGGCTGGCCGAGACAGGAGGCGACCATTGGTCTTTGCGGATGGGAACAAGACGAAGGAGTACTGAGACCACTTCGACCGGATCGATGAAATCCCCGCCGAGAGAAGCCGGGAGATTTTGGGTCTTCGATTCGGTTTAAAAAAAAAAAAAAGTAGAGTTGGGACTTGAAAAGGCTGGGAGATTTACAGAGTCACGACTTGGTTGCACAGCAGTTGTGAGGCAAACAGATGGCTACTTCTCGAAGAGGGAGAGGAGGAAACTCACTTGATTGGGAGGAGGCCCGCACTGGCTGGAAATATGTGTTCGAGAACAAGTCCGATGCCTACTCTGCGGCGACCCCTGTCGAGGTAGATAGCTCCAGATGAGAGACTCGAGCCTGTTATTGGGCTAGTTCCAAGGAGTTGAAGTTCTCCACGACTGGGTTTGTCTCTTAGGGAGGACAAGCTAATGTATTAATATACTAGTCAATATCTAATCGTCCTCTTGATTTCTTTATTCTAATGAACCTATATTTACCCATTTGCCTATGTTTGCTGTGGAGTATTTGAAGCTTGTAATTGATTGGTCTTTTTATGCTCAATAAAAACATACTCAAGTACGAGCCTGTCTAGGGTTCCTTTGGTAAGCTTCTCGAGGTAGTAGGTCACTTCGAAGCCAGCCGGGTCTAATACTAGCTCGAATTTGTCCCCCCCTCCCTATTGTGGGTAAAAAGCACGAGACCAGCATTTTGTTAAAGGAGTCAGATAACGGCTTGGACTTACAACCTCGTCCATCATGCGACAGACGAAAGACATGTATGGAAGGGGTTTGCCACTCCTTCACAGGCAGCCGCGTACGTGCTTCCAGGAGCACTCGGGAAAGCCACTGCGTATAAGGGGATCATAACTGTGTGATTTGTTCAGTAGCAATGAGGAAAGTGTATATATCGAGTAATCTACAAACGGAAACCATGGACCCGGTCAACCGGTGCAGAAACAGGGTCGAAGACATTGCCAAGTGGCTCCTATTTGACGAGACTCGGGGCCACTTTGCGCTGCACGGACGACGGACGGCTTGCGTGGGGAAAGACATTGTGAGTCGTACAAGCCGAGTGGAAAAAAGAAAGGGGAAAAAAAAAAAGGGTTGAACGCGATTATAGAGCGCAACAACGACACAGAGACAGACGAACTGTCATGTGAGATGTGAGTGACACTACTCAGAAGTGCCAGCATTCGGATATCCTCGATCACCTAGCTCTTATCTATGAGGAAGAGAGGCACCCATCTTGTGGAGGAAGGCGTGCCTACATGGCCTCGAATATCTCTCTCGCTATAGGCATGCGTGAGATGGCTGGGGAGGGTCGTCTGTGTGTGGCCTCTATGAGGGAAGGGTTCGAATAGGAGCACAGTACTGCACCCTCAAATTGTCGTGATATGGCAGGAACCATTCGCAGAATCTCTTCTCGCAAAGTCGAGGTGGAACTCCATCGATGACTACCCACCCTATAAACTGGATTTTACAGTATATACGTGCCCGGCTTTTCCCCTCCAGTACCCACAGAAGAAGGCAGTTTGCCCAAGGAGGAAAAGCTGGGTCGGCATCGGAACTTTCGCGTCCAACCACCTGAAGCCATATATCGACCGGCTGGCCGAGGACGAGGAGGATCACTAAGAACAGCGGGGGTTACTTGTGCGAGCACAGCAGACCCTCTACGGAGATCGAGGTCAAGGGACCATGGGAAGGGGGAAGCAAAGGGCCCGGACTTTGGAAATACTGCGAAGATGGGACATGGACTGGAAGGGCTGTGAGTATTGTACTTGGTCGCCGGGCGCTTTAGGGCATGTCTTTTTCGACCGAAGCATTGCATCTGACTTGGTTTGTATTGGCCCCCCCACACCCTCCCATTCACACCTCTGCTGTCCACCACCCGCATCGCCTCGACCACAAGCGTTGCCAGAGGGCCAATAGGGAGGAGATCTACTGGGGAGCCGGTGGAACGGCTGAGCTTCCGAGACAAAATCGCAAACGGGCTGAGGGCCGTGGCATGCATGAGTGGGATGCAAGGAACACTCCACATGGTGCCTGATGTTTTGACTTGTCCGTGAGTCACGTCTTTAGCCCGCCTTTGAATCCAACGTAGCTGTGGGGGGTCTGAACCGTTCACACGCCATGGTGGGTTGAAAAGGGCTCTGAGCCTGATTTCTGGCCATTGTACAGTGCCAATCACAAGACCAACTTAGATCCTAAGGTCTGTACACGCTCATTTACTAACACCGATTATACTATTAACATGGTACCTTCGAGCGAAGCGAGGTCGGGGGTCTGGGGGGAACCCCCAGGAAAAAACAAAGTTTAAAATGTAGAACGGCTTTTTTTCCTGGGGGTACCCCCCAGACCCCCGACCTCGCTTCGCTCGAAGATGTTATAGTAAATGAGTGTGTTTGGCATTGTACATCTCCCCCTTTCAATCCGCCATCTCGATCCTCCGCTGCAGGATCTGTCTCGCATGGGCCGGCGTCAGCGAGTCTACGCCCAGCAGCTCGAGCATCCTCTTCGCCTCGGTGTTGCTCGTAAAGGCCATGTCGCCGGCCTTTCGCAGCGACAGCGTGGCGGCGGCCGAGTTATTTTCCTCCCCCCCACTTCTGTCTGTCACTGCCCCTCTCCCTCTCCCTCTCCCTCCCCCTCTCTCGTATCCCCCGGCGGAAGAGCGCGAGCTGTTCTCCTCTTCTCCGCCACCCCGGCCGTCGTTCTCGTCCTCCCCTTCCTCCGCCACCGGCAAGCCCAGCAGCCGTACCGCGTCGTGCAGGCTGCCGAGCGCGCTCGCGGCGCCGCCGGGCACGTAGCGCTCGACCAGGGCCTCGACGGCGTGCAGGTCGCGGGCGAACTGCGCGGCGCCAAAGGCCGTGAAGCGCTGGCCCATGAGCACGTCGGTCCACAGCATGCCGTTGAGCGCCTCCAGCGCGTCGCGCCAGACGCGTCGGAGGACGGCGCTGCCGAGCGCGTGCGAGAGGAAGTCGAGGTCTCTTCTGAGAACCTGTGGCCCGCCTTGTGTCAGTGCGCTCGCTGCCTTTTCATTCCCTAGCTACCGGTGGCCAAAAGGTAGTGTCGCGGAAGGGAAAAGAGACTTACCCGTAGTGGCTCGTCCAGCTCGGGGGTGACGGCGAGCTGGGAGGCATCGACTATAGTCCCATTCCCATGTGAGCTTTTTTTGGTCAACCGGGCAGAGAGTGGCGCGAGAGACGAGGAAGAAGAGCTGGATTGCAGAGACGTACCCAAGTCTTCGCCGAGCGTCGTCCACTGGGGCCTCTGCAGGTAGGCCTTGAAGGCCTTCCGCTGAGACTCGATGATGGCCGCAGACAGGAGCTCCTGTGCCCGCTTCCGTCTCTCTCTGTAGGCGGCAATGGTCTCGTCAAACAAGACGCCGCCGTCGTCCTCGGTGCCTACGGTCGACGAGGTGCGGTCCTTGACGTGGTCGTAGCTCAGGTCGCCCGCGAGGTCGCTCTTGTTCTCGCCAGCCTTGGCTCTCGTTTGCAGCTGGTCCCAGAGGGTGACGAAGAACTGCGCATGTCAGTCAGATTTCATAGGCACGACTCAAACACATGGACCAGGCTGAGATTTGACAAGCAAGACCTGCACAGATGCGGGAGCCTACCTCTTCATTGCTCCAATCCAACAAGGTATTCACAATATGATCAGCGCTCCCGTAGACCTGACATAGCCAGTCGAAGGAGCCGGTCCCCTCGAGCGCCGCTTGCTGCTCCTTGGTGACGCCAAAGGCCGCGCGCGCAACGGTCGAGGTCATGGTCGCGTACGTGCCGAGGATGCCGCGCAGATGGTCGTGATACTCGTCGAGAACGGCCAGCTGGATGTCGATGAGGAAGCGCAGCCGGTGGGAGAACTGCGGCACGCGCTGGTACTGGACCGTCACGGACCGGAGCAGGTCGGCGACGCGCACGGCCGCGTGCGTCGGCTTCGTCTTGCCCGGGCCCAGGAAGTCGTAGTCGATGCTGCGGGCTTCCTTGGCCTCCATGATGGCCCGATACCGCTCCAGGGCGAACTCTTTTTCTGCTTGCAGCCAGACGTCGAAGTAGGCCTTGTTGCTGAGGACCTCGGCCGTCAGGCCGCCCCACGACCGGTTCTCAACATCGGCCGCGTCCGCGTCCGCGCCCGGAAATCCGCCGCCGTCGTAGTCAAACCCGTCCCGGACGTTCTCGTCGAGCGTCATCAGCTGGCTCATGAGGCTGCTGAGGAAGGCCGGGTCCTGGACGGCCACGGGCATGACCGACTCGATCTTGTCGCGCACCACGGGCAGCATGGACGTGACCAGGGCGCACGCCGGGTCCGTGTACACCATCCGGCCGGCCGCCGGCGTATTGCAGAAGCGGGCAGCCAGGGCAGGGCCAAAATTAACACGGAAGAAATCCTCCCACTTCTCCAACAGGGCCAAGAGCCAGGGAAAGCAGTGGACGCCGATGGCCTGCGGGCTGCTTGTCGCGGCCTTGGCCTTGTCGGTGGACATAAAGTGGAAGCGAAACTCCTTGACGAAGATGCTGGCCATGACGTCGATGGGCAGCAGCGAGAGGACGGTCGCGGGCGGGGCGAACAGCACCTCGGGCGCCTGGAGGTCGACCAGCCGCTCGAAGCAGCGCAGCCATTCATCGTCGACGGGGTCTGGGCGCCGGGGATCGACGCCGGCGGGCCAGTTGCGTGTCTGCAGAACGGCCTCGAGCTCGCCGCGCATGGTTGCCTTCATCTCGTCCCACAGGGCACTGGTGACGTGCTCGACGTGGCGGACAAGATGCACGGCAGCAGCCTGCTCGGCCGCGGCCTCGTTGACGGCCCGCAGCCTCACAGCCAGCGCCTTCAAGCTCGTGTAGGGCTCCAGGGCCGAGCGGGGACTCTCGGGCAGGAAGGCGCGGGCCTGGCTGCGGAGGTCGTACACGCGGCGCAGCAGGGTCAAGTACCTGTCGGCCAGGTCGACGCGGTGCAGGCGGTCGGTGG
The DNA here is from genome assembly GCA_011319275.2 of Echinosphaeria canescens. Lineage (NCBI taxonomy): Eukaryota > Fungi > Ascomycota > Sordariomycetes > Sordariales > Helminthosphaeriaceae > Echinosphaeria > Echinosphaeria canescens. The sequence goes on along the minus strand of WXYE02068601.1, from coordinate 5,818 downwards.
GCTCGCGCAGGCGGCGGATGGCCTCGTCGGGAGCGTCCGAGGCCGTGACCACGGCCAGGCGGGCGTCGATGCTCTCCTGCAGATTCTGGAAGTCGGCCACGCGGCGGGCGAGCGCGGCCTGGCCATCGTCGGCGGCGCGGCGCGCGGCCTCGAGCTCGCGCGACGCATCGTCGAGCTGCGACTGGAGCTGGTTGCGCTGGAGCTCGATGTTAGCGAGGAGCGCCTCGAGGTTGTCGCCGTCTAGGTCCGCGGCCGCCTGCAGCTTGTCGTCCAGGTAGTCCTCCAGCCGGGCATCGACATCGGCCCAGGGCGGACTGCTCGAGCCCGGACCTACTGCCATTGTTGTCGAGGGTGTGGGTATTCAAAAGGAGGGGTTCTTCAAATTTCATCCTGGTGGACAGCGTGTACCGTTTGACATGCACTCGCATTGAATTGGACTTGGCACTTGGCTGGAGTGGCTTGCATCGTGGCTCAAGCTCGAGGAACGACGTCACAAGGTACAGTACAGTACCAAATAAACATGCAGATCCTGCACCCCTCATTTACCAACCCCGATTTACACTATTACTGTTGAAAGGACTATCACTCCTTTCGATCTTAATAGTTGCAATTTAGTATATCAATTGCGAGGTTATTATAATATAATCGAGGAAGCATTACAGCGATTCTATACGCTCGAGGAAATAACCCTCGAGCGGCAGAAACCACTTACCGCCCCTCCTATCTAATCTATATACTTAATACATACATATATATATATACCATATCACACATATAATACGTATGCCCTTATATATACCGAAGATATATACTAATACTAATAATCTTTTAAATAACTACCTCCTCCTCTCTTTCTTAACTTATAATCCTTATACCTCTAATTCTATATTCTATAATCCTTCTTATTCCTATTATCTTCTACTCCTTATTCTTAATATTAAACCCAGTCTTCCAGATATATTATAATAATATTTATAAAAACTAAGTTTTTTAATATTCAATTAAAAATATTCTTTATTATTATATTTACAGGATTATTATTACCTTATATCTAATATATCTTATAGATCTTATATACTTTATATAACTATTATAATATTATAATATCGATTATAAAACGCTTTTTATTAATTATTCCGAGTTATATAAAACATTAATATAATAAATATAAATCGGTATAGATTATAAATAAGATCTTTATGATATTAAGCTTATTAGTAATATCTATAAATATTTTACTTAATATAAAGCCGAGATTAAAGCCTCTGGTTATTTTATAGATCTTATTTATAAATATACTTCTAATAATACACTTATATTTAATTAAAAATTAATAAATAAATTTACGAATCAATATAATTATATTATTTTTAACAACCTTATTTATTAAAATAATTATATATCCGATTTAAAAACTTAAATCATTATTATTAATAAAATATCTATTTATAAAGATAAATAACTTTATTATAAAAAGATCGATTTTATAAAACATTAATCCATATATTTTATTGTTAATCTACTATTTTAAGCATATATTTAACGCTTTAATATTATCCTCTATTAGCTTTTTAACTTATACTACTATTAAATAATTAAAGGTAGCTTCCGGTTAATAAATCGAAGCAATATATATACCTCATACATATTATATTATATATTACTATACGATATTATAGCCATTATTATTAACGGTTACCAGCTTTTTTGCTTAACTTTTCTGGTATACTATAATTTCGCTTTTAGTAATTTTTAGTTAATAACTATTAAAATCTCCGGTACTTTTATTAATTAATACAATACTCGGTTTTACCTTAAAGTTAATATTTTAAAACTCGGTTTCCTTTTTTTCTAAAAAAAACCTATAATACTAACATCAATCATATTATTTATTTAAAGGCTTATAATACCGAATTTTAATCCTTTTTTAGTTATTAAAAAATATAGATTATAATATAAAGTCTCTATTTCTAATCTTATTTTATAATAGTTAATATATATAATAAATTAATATATTCCTGTTTCTATTAATTTATAAAGTAGTTTGATAATATAAAGGACTATACTTTTTAAGTATTTTTTTTTATTTCCACTAATGGATTTATAAGTATTATATAATTAAATATTATTTTTAATTATATATAAGCTTATATAATATCATATAATATTAACTTTATATTTAATTTCTATAAAAGTAACGTTAATATTAAGATTAAACACTAGCTATAACGTTAGATTGTCGGAGACTGTATTAGTAAAGTAGTTTTTTTATTATTATTATATTTTTATATTATTAGTCTCGATTTTTTATATAATATAAATATCTTATTTTTAACTTTTTATATTAGTTTTAAATTAAAGAGTCGAATCCTGGTGTATATGTCTTTAAAAATATCTTTGACTAGTTAAATAATGTCTGCTTCGAGGAGAATGTCGGTTTTTGCCGTATTAAAATATTCGAATGGTTTTCTACTTATTATAATCTTTCTTTTTTTTATATTTTTATATTTTTTTTTTTTTTTGAAGTGAACTTTTTTTATAAAACTTAAATATAAACTTATATTCGCCTTTTTCTTCATATAAAATAAAGGCCTTATTAGCCTCCCTTAATGGTTTTCTTTGTCCTTATTATTAAAAATGTTCCGGATATTCGAATAACAGCTGCGGCCTTATTATCTTATTTTTTATATACTTATTATCAGGCTTTATATAAATGCTTTTAAATATAAGTGCCCCGTTCTTTGTCTCTACTATTATGTTTTTATCTATAGTCGCAATAGTTTTGTACGGTCCTATCTAGTTGCCTTTTTCTCTATAAACAAATACCTTATTATTTAATAGAAATAATATTAGCAGTATTTTAATAGTATTTAGACCGTTTTATATGTTTAATATATTTTGTATTTAACGCTACGCTTATACCTTTTATAACTTATTTATTGCTTTAGTTATTGCTTATATTTATTATTATTATAATACGGATAAAAGCGAGTTCGTAATAATTTATAGGTACGCTCCGAATACTAGCAACGTAAATATTAAACTGTCTGGTCCTATTATATTATTAACTACTTTAAATATTATCTATAGCGCTGCTTTTTCGGAGGTCTACCTTTATATTTCTATTAATATTATCTTACATATTTATTATATTAATCTATAATACTCTTCGACTTTGCCGATTAACTAATATGCTTTAATTGGGATTTAATAATAAGTAATTTTTATAAGCTTTGCTTCCGCGCGAAATTCCGTTAAGTCGAAATTTGTGCCTATATTATATATAATTATATCCGGTAGTCCGAGGTATATATTAATTTAATATATATACAATACTTCTTAGGTATCCTTCGTTATTATACTTCTTAGGAATCGACCCGTTTAAAAGGCTATTATTATATCGATAATATATAGAATAAGCCTTTTCGCTAGGTATATTATATCGATAATAACCTTATAATTAAAATTCATATCTTTATGGATTATAAATTTAAAGCGTTTTAACGCTTTGCCTTTAATTTAGCAGTAATAATAGAATTTATTTACGACTTCGAGTATTTCTTACTTTATATTATAACCTGTCTGGCTTAGTAATTTATATAATTTATTAACCGATAAGTAGTTAAATTATATATATATATGCTTAATCTCTGCTTCTGTTAGAAATATTATTTGTATATGCTTATCTCTGTCTAAGAAAAACTAAGGATACCCCTATTATCGGATAATTAATACCGATTTATTATCCGATGCTTATATTAAAGTGTTTTTTAAATTATTTAGGTATATACTTAATCGATTTATATCTTTTAAGCTTAAAAGGAAGGGTATAGGTATATTAAAGATATAAAACGACATAATATTAATAAACATTTTTATATCGATTATACTTATTAATTTTATAAGTTTTCTTCTTTTAAATCGAATTATTATTTTACTTTAATATAAATAATCGATTTATATTATTAGATTCGCTTATTATAGTATAAGGAATTGTTTTTATTTGCGGTAAATATATATATTATACCTATATTTAATATAATTCTTTAAAAGGCCTTTTCCGTATATTTATCGAGAAAAAAACATAATACTTTCGCTATTTCTAATATCTTTATTCTTATTATCGACTTTAATAATATTATTAGTCTTTTAAAGATAAAGTCGATACCGGAATATTTTATCGTTTAAGAATACAATTATAATAATATGTTTATTGTTTTTATTAGTATAAGCTTCTTTTAAATTGCTTTTTTTTAAAAAAAAAAAAAAAAAAAAAAAAAAAGTAAAAAAGAACTTTATGCGAAGCTATGCGACTCCAGTGCGTGACGCAACTGCTGCAGCATCGACATGCGTTCCATGGCGGTTGCATCCATGTCTGCGCTGAAGCGGACCAGTCTGCTGCCGCCGAGTTCCTTGGCCCTGTACATGGCCGTGTCGGCGGCCTTCATCAAGGTCTGCTCGTCGCTGCCATCGGCCGGGAACAGGCAGATGCCCACGCTGGCCGAGATGCGGCACTCCTGGCCGTCGATCAGGATCGGGCGTGTCGCCGCCTTCAGCACCTTGCGCGCGACGACCGCCGCGTCTTCGCGGTCGGCCACGCGGCGCACCAGCACCACGAACTCGTCGCCGCCCAGCCGCGCGATGGTGTCGCCGGCCCGCACGCAGTCGCGCAGGCGGTTCGCCATCTCCTGCAGCAGCCGGTCGCCCGCGTCGTGGCCGAGCGTGTCGTTGATCAGCTTGAAGCGGTCGAGGTCGATGAACAGCAGGCCGAACGTATGCGGCGCGCGCGGCGACAGCGCAAACGCCTGCTCGACACGCAGTTCGAGCAGCTTGCGGTTCGGCAGGTCGGTGAGGCTGTCGTGCGTCGCCCGGTATTCGATCTCGGCTTCGTAGCGCTTGAACGCGGTGACATCGCTGTGGATGCCGACGTAGTGGGTGACGCGGCCGGTGTCGTCACGCAGCGGCGACACCGTCAGGTCCATCCAGAACGACGAACCGTCCTTGCGAAAATTGCGCAGCAGTGCGTGGCCTTCGCGCTGCTCGGCCACTGCGGCGCGGATTTCGGCCACGCCCACGTGATCCTTCTCGGGACCCTGCAGGAAGCGGCAGTTGCGGCCGATGACTTCCTCGCGCCGATAGCCCGTCATGCGCTCGAAGGCCGCGTTCACGTACAGCAGCGGGCAATCGGGCGCCAGTGCGTCGGCAATGGTGATACCACTGGCCGACGCCTCGATGGCGCGCTCACGGATACGCGCCATCTCGTCGGTGGCGGCGGCTAGCGGCATGATCACAGGACGGCCATGGCAGGCGCATAAAGCAACCTGTGTGCCACGAGTCGTGGCACTCGAGCCGAGCCACTTGTGCATCCGTGCATATTCACCTGCCGCGAGCGCGGTGGTACCGTTGCAGGCGTGGGGGCCGCACGGCCTGTCCACGCGATCCCGCCCTTGCCTACTCGCCAGACGCCAGCGCGTCCTGTCCATGACCCCACGCACCGGCACCCTGTCACGCACCGCGCAGGCCTTCGACGGCGACTCGATGCGTACGGTGACGGACGTTGTCGCCGACGAAGTGCCGGTGGCGCTGGTCTACAACGGTATCTCGCACGCGGTGATGATGGCGACGCCCGCCGACCTCGAAGATTTCGCCACCGGCTTTTCGTTGTCCGAACAGATCGTCGACGCCGCCACCGAAATCCGCGACATCGAGGTCGAGGAGAACGCGGTGGGCGTCACCGTGCAGTTGACGATACCGACGCAACGCTTCGTCGCGCTGAAGGAACGCCGTCGCAACCTGACCGGTCGCACCGGCTGCGGGC
>WXYE02067553.1:0-16671 GCA_011319275.2 Echinosphaeria canescens | reverse complement strand
CCCCCTCCTTTCTTCCCAACCCCAACCAAGATCCTCTCGTTCCCCTCCCTGCCCCCCCCCCCCCCCCCCCCCCCCCCCCGCTCGCCACCATGGAGCCCGTCCCCGAGACCAAGCAGTTGGAGGAGTTCCAGTCTTCACCTCTGCCCAGCCTCCGCCTCCGGCCCTCCAACTCCTCCACATCGCTGGCAACAGCCGAGTCGGCTGATCTGCCACGCAAACCCCCCAACCTAAGGCGGTCGACAACCGAGCCCTACGCGAGCTGGTCGTCCCCGAGCTCGCCCTCCTGGCAGCCTCCGTACCGGCCCCGTGCAAGCTCGCCTCTCTCCAGCCTGTACGGTGCCCACGCCCGCTCGCGCTCCACAAACTTCCTCGCCCCACCCTCCATGGACCGGACACAGTCACTGCCGGGCCTCAACGGGTCTGGCCATCTGCTTGTCTCGTCCCCGTTCCAGCAGAACTCCCGGCCGCAGAGCCCGGCCCGCATACGAGCACCACGGAAGCCCGTGGATGAGGTTTTCCCCTCATGGCACACCCCTCGGGCTTCGGTTCTCCACGACGTCTCTGTCCCCGAGGCCGATGAGGAACAGGAGCAGCAGCAGCAGCAGCAGCAGCCAGCAGAGAGGAGCAGCTCACCGAGTCTGGTCCAGCTGGGCCTACCTCCTGCTGTGGTGGCAGCATCGCGGCTAAGGAGACCATCATCGCCCCTCCGTCACGTCTCGAGCTCCAGCACGAACTCGCTCCCCGGCGTCCCCTCGACACCCTCATCCATCGCCTCGTCGCCCTCGTACCGGTCCTCTTACGACTCGCTCTCCAGCAGCTATGCCCTGGGCTCCGCCTACCCTTCCTCGGTGCCCTCCACCCCGACGTCGATGCGATCGAGAAGCCCCAGCATTTCCAGCCTCGAGACCATCCCTGACTCGCCCGATGCCGAGGAGGCGGCCCTTGAGGCCGACCGAATTGCCCAGCTCAAGGCGGCGGCAGATGCGGCCGAAGACGGCGAGAACGGCGAGAACGGCGACGCCAAGGGCCGCAGCAGCCTGGATGGGCCGTCACGCGGTCGAACGCTGGGCTTTGGGGCTAGAGACAAGCGGAAGCGGTGGAGCGTCTGCGGCGCCGAGAGAAGGCAGGATCTGGATCTGGAGACCATCTGGGAGGACTGAGAGAAGAAACAACATACCGGCGAGGCACTTTTTGCCACCGGCCAGCTATCATGCGTGGCAATCAAGACGTTGAGGACCAATCACAAACCACCACAAACATACGAGCGAGATCCTGCAACTCGGGAGACCGCTCCGGGATTCGGTTGTTTACAGTCGGGACAGTAGCATATGAATTTGCTTTTTCCATGGACGACAGTACGAAGAATGGACACAAGGCCAAAGGGCAAGGCCGGCAGATCAATATCGGCGTTCGAGGGGGGGGTTCATGATGATTTTTTTTTTTTTTTTTTGCTTTTGTTGTTTCCCCTTTCTCTCATGCTCTCGTCTGATACCCTCTGCGCATGGGCATTTGCCCCAAGTATCACGAGGAGGTTTCCATCCAGCCCCCTCCCCCTTCCTCTCTCTCTCTCTTTCTCATGAGTTAGGCACTGCAGGATTGGGACGGGCTGGTGGTTTTTGTAACCAGCGCCGACGGTCCGAGATGCCCGATCATTGGCAGACACTTGTTGGTCTCAAACAACTCTACCGGTCTTTTTCGTTATCTCATGTCATTCTTTTCAGCTGTAGCAATGAAGATAACCGATTATGACCCCAATCATGCGTTCTTACGGAAGGTCCCCAGGTGATGCATGATATAGCTTGCCTTCAACATGGAACGGGCAGCTCGCTATGGTCAAGGGCTGGCGGGCAATGTGTAAGACACATACAGAAGAAAATGTCAAACATCTACCCCGCCAAGCCACCACACGGCGGACTCGGCTCCGGACAAGCTCAACGGCGGACTTGGATCCGGACCGGCTCGTCGACGTTAGCTCTCTTGGCCTGATATTGGACCTTCTCACCTGGGCCGGATCCAACGACATCCACTCTCGGGATCTCCTTACTTGACACGAGTGCTGGTATTTATTTCTTCTAGTAGCGGCAGTATCAACAGCATTCTGTCTGTCTGTCTGTCCAGAGCAGCAATCGAGTCAGCAACAATCAAGTCGGCAATGCTGGCACCAGCGCCAGCATCAGCACTGGCACATTGCAGATCACAATGGCGAAACCCATCACCTAGACACTGCATCACTATTGCCAATAATCGAGTGCTTCCAACCAAAAAAGACAATATGCCGAGCTGTCATGGATGGAACAGTGAAATGTGCCGGGGCCGAAACAAGCATCCAGAGGCCATGGTCTAAGACGACCTGGAGGGCTCCCGCCGCCCCCGCCGCTCCCATAACGAGGGGGGAAACTCTATCTGACCGAGGCAAACAAAAGGGCTTGTCGGCGGGCTGTTGGGCCTAGATTGGAACGAGGAGAGGGGGGCTTAGGGCTCTAGTACGTGGAGAACAAGTGCTACAATGCCAATCACAAAATAAACATAGAGATCCTAAGATCCGTATATACTGTAACATCGTCGAGCGAAGCGAGGCCGGGGGTCTGGGGGGAACCCCCAGGGAAAAAAAAAGAGAGAAAAAGGCCGCTCTACCTTTTACTCTTTTTTTCTTCTTTTTTCCTTTACCTGGGGGTTCCCCCCAGACCCCCGGCCTCGCTTCGTTCGAAGATATTACAGCAGACACGGATCTTGGGATCTATATGTTTATTTTGTGACTGGCGTTGTAGGTGCTCAACCCAAGCCCTTGAAAATATCGAGTCAGCAGTCGGACCGAGGTGGAAGCTGGGGAACAGGTCGTGGGGAAAGCACTTGGCATAATACATAAGCTCGTCGGGGTATTCATTCCGCCATACCACCACCACCTACCAGGCCTTTCATCTGCCATGGGTACAGTAGTAGTCAATCTTAAACTCAGAGACTACCCAGTTTCTAGCCAGTTGATGCAAAAGAAGACCAGCCCTCTCTACACTGCCGGCTCAATCCACAGTAAACAATGCCAATCAATAATGAAATGGCTCATGCGTGCAGTCGGCCCTCGGGAGCACCCTCATCTTCTTCGTCTGATGCGGGCTCCAACAACAACAAACAAGAGAGAGGCCTATGAATCAAAGGCGGGGCAATACGTCGCAGGACAAAGCTGAGCCCAGCCAGTCTTTCCCTGCCTTGCAGGCCGGGGTATGACACCCAGACGCTTCCAGCAGGTTTTTGAGTGAGCGTTCTCGACGACCTGACTGGATGATGGATGGCTATGTGCGGCTCTTAAGCAACTCAGCAATGGACGGCCCCGCACTGTGCCCATCGTTGTCGTTGTTGTCGCTGTTGTCGTCGGGCACACAAGACCTGACCTGCGAGACCCGTGAGACCCACGAGACCCACGAGACCCGCGAGAACCTGCAAGCCTCAAGCCTCGCGAGGCTGGCTCGCCAGCCTACTGAGGCTTATGAGGTGCGGCTCTCTTCTCTGGCGACTCAGCAATCCCCATGCCGACTCAGCGTCGCCTCAAATTTTCTACCACTCTGGCTCTGGGAGTCTCAAATATTTCTGAGGCATCGTCAAAATACATACACCACCATCCGCTGCGTAGCCACGTTGACAGCAACCAAAAAAAACAGTACTTCCTAAACCGAGGACCCGAAGCGGCAGCCCACTATGTGGATGAAAGCGGGCGAGATTTTTTCCAGCCCGGGCACCACGCCCACCAAGCGAGGAGGCTTCGGCTCCGGCGGCCGTGGCGGCCGTGGCGGCCGTGGCGGCCGTGGCGGCCGTGGTGGCCGAGGCAGCCGTGGCGGCAGCAGCGGTGGCAGAGGTCGTGGCGGCCCTCGAGAGGGAAACTACGAGGACGGAAGATGGTTTTGTATGAAGCGATACCCTCTTTGGGGGGGGGTGTTTTTTTTTTTTCTTTTTTCTTCCCCATTTATTTTTTTCGTCTCTTTCCTTGCGGAGCGCTCTTCCAAGCCTTTTCCATCGCAAGATGAGGCATGTCTTTCCTCTCTTGTACTACGTACCGACCTAGTACTAACACGCTGCGGTCCCCGCAACGGCCAGGCAACTGTGACCCTCCGCTGGAGGCCAAACTTCTCAGGGTCACCGCTGCCTATAACGTAGACAAGGGCAGAGCGTTCTGGGTTTGCCCAATGCCGAAAGATGTCCAGTGCGGCTTCTTCCTCTTCGTCGACGCGGCGCAGGAGCGCGAGAACGAGCACGAGCGCGAGCGTGAGCGCGAGCGCGGGTCGCCCAGCCGGCCGGCCGGGCCTTCTGGTTCAGGCGCCGGAGAAGACGGCCTTTCTTCCGGCACAATTCTGGCAACGCCGACGCTGAAGCGGAAGCGGGCGCCGCCCGGCACGACGATCAAGGCCGCCGCCCAGCCCCGCAGCCTTGGCAGTGGTGGTAATGTCGAAGAACTCGACCATGACTTGGACGAGTTTGACTTGGGTGAGCGGGAGAGCCTCCTGCAGCTTACGGACCAGGTGGCGAGCGGCGGGAAGAGCGTTGGCACGGGCGCACGGGCAGGCACGGGCCAGAGCCCCCAGCAGCAGCAGCAGCAGCAGCAGAAGCAGCAGCAGCAGAAGCGACGGGTCGGCCTGATTCAGACCCGGCTGGAGCTGACGCCAACCGCGGCCCGCGGCTCGACGGGTAGTAACCCGAAGGTTGGTTTCTCCACTGAACTCGGCGCTCAGCAGCGCAGCCGCGATGATCTCTCCAACAAAGGCACTCGATCCGCCTCAGCGACGCAGAGCCAAGAGCGGGACAACGACGACCGGGACGAGCCGGTCGGCCTGCGTGGTGATAACTACTATATCACGCACAAGGTGATGGGCCTGCTGGAGGGCGAGCATGTCGGCACAGAGACGCGGCTGAAGGTGCAGGAGAGCCTCAACGAATACGCGCTGCAATACAAGGGCGTGGTGCTGGGCCGGGAGCTGGCGCGCAACGAGATCAAGCTGTTGAAGAAGAAGAACGGCCGGCTACAGGACGAGGTCGCCCGGCTGGACGCGCTTGTGACGACGCTCCAAACGGCGCAACCGGCGCAACCGGCGCGGCAGAAGTAGCGCAGGAGTAGCGGAGGATTTGGCGCAACCTTTTAGCGCGAGGTTTTTCTTACTTGTCCTTTTGCACTTTCAAGGACCCGAACAGGCAACGGGGAGTCGTCGACGAATCTTGAGGAGAAGCGTAGCGCTTCTTTGGTTGTATGGGAGGACTGTCGTCAGTTTCCGCGCTGGACTAACTTCTCAAGGCTGGAATATAGTGCGCGTCTCCAGCTTCCTGTCATCCTCCCTTTGATTTCCCGTCCTTTCTTACCCTTCTTAGGTTGTTTACACGGACCGTTGGACGGCGGGAAGATGAGATAGCTCAGCCCCCCTGGACATGTCTCGACGCCTTTTGGAGCACATCGCGTCTGCCTCCCCCTTCCCCCTTCCCCCTTCCTCCAACGTCTTATCTTGTTCTGAACATTAGCGAGCCTATTTCTTGCTTGCACATCCCCTCCCCTCTGGTATGTAGTAGTAGTTGGAGCATGTACTACGCCGCGCATTTATGCCGAGGGGAAATGAATGCATGTAAACAAGAGGATGGTAAAAGGTTGCCGAAACGGGGCGCTACTCGGCACGCGCAGCTCTGGAAATGGCGTCACGTCAGATGTCAAATGCAATTTCAGGGGGGAGGGGTCGCGGATAATGGCTTTCGGCAGCGCGCTAGAGCATGCGCGGAGGATTGGAACAAAGTCGAAAGGCATGGGGGACTTAATGTATCTCTGTACTACGCAATCCCCTACGCCATCCACACCGCAAGATCTGCGCCGGTTGAGATGCATGCCTCTGGTGCCTGGTACAGTGAATCACAAAATAAACATGTAGATCCTGGGGTCCGTACACGCTCACTCACTGGCCCCGATTATATTGTTATTATAGTATCTTCGAGCGAAGCGAGGTCGGGGGTCTTGGGGGAACCCCCAGGAAAAAAAAAAAAAAAAAAGTAGAGTAGAGCGGCCTTTTCCTGGGGGTTCCCCCAGACCCCCGAACTCGCTTCGCTCGAAGATACTATCATCATAATCATCGGGGTCGGTCAATGAGCGGTGCAAAGATCCTAGGATCTGCATGTTTATTTTGTCATTGGTACTATACATTAGGTAAAGTATATAGAGATGACGATGTGGATAGAGGTTAAGTTCATACATAGACTAAGCACATACATGCATAGACCGTACATACATGTGCAGGTCGTAGTGCCTTATTTTTAGGTTGCCAACATTATGTTGACGAGCAGACAGACGCAAGCAAGGCGCACCGGGCACCGGGCACCGCGACGGGGGCTGGTAAAGGAAGTCCGGTCTCGTTCCAGCAATGCCGTTCCAGCGGTCCCGTTCCAACAGTCCCGTTCCAGAATGTGCGTTGTGCGCTGGTCGAGAACGCTTCTTCGTCAAGCTTGTAAGGGCCGGGTGCTGGATGTTTACAAGTTCGATCTAGCCCCCAGCTCCTAATCTAGCCATATCTCAACATCCCAGCCCCCCAGCCAATGATATTGCTCAGACACCCAACTCCCCCTCATCAGCGCTTGAAGAATTCTGCGCTTTTGCGCGCGTGGAGAAGTTGGAGGCGTGGAGACATGGAGGCGTGGAGGCGAGGAGGCGTGGAGGCGGTGATGAAGGCGTTTAAACAAGGGTGTCAAAAGCCAGGATAGGGCGTGTATGTATCTGCAAGCAGGGAGTGTATTTATCTGCAAGCAGGGAAGCAGGGAGCAGGCCAGCAGCTCGGAGCACTCAAACGTGCATCTCTCTCTCTTCTCGTCGCCCGAAACCCATTTATCTCTTTCCCAATCGAGAAAGGGGCCCACGTCGCGTCAGCAAAACACCAGGGGTCTCTCTCCTCCGCCCACCATCCCGCGTGCCGTATTGGATGATATCCCCGTCCCGCATCATTGTACTCCTCGATGCCCGCCGCCGCGTTTTTCTTGGCTTCGTGACTTGGCTTCGTGACACCTCACCACCGCGACTTTTTGAGTCCTCCTCCCCCCCCCCTCCGCTTCTTAACTCCTGGCAAGTGCCGCTTCTTCTCACATCTTCTTGTCTTTCCTTTCCTTTCCCTTTTCTTCCTTCTCCCCTTCTCCTCTCTCCTCCCTTTCCTTTTTTTTTTTTTTTTTTTTACTTTTTATTTTCTTGCGGGACGTCTGGGGTATCTCGGTTCTTGAAAGTCTGAACCAGGTCGTTCGTTCCCGGATTAAGGACGTCCTCCTCCCGCCCGGCCACTCCTAACCTAATTCCTCTGTCGCCCCGTCTCGACGTGCCAGAGGATGCAGGTGTAGTAGGATCGCCGCTGTTGTCGACACCAACCCAATCCTCCCCTCTCCCCTCAACATCACCCACCCGCCGCCATGGACCGTCCCACCACTGCCACGGCCGGCCCGTCCCTCCCCCCGGCCTCGACCCCGTGTCAGGACAGTAATCCGGCAGAAAGGCGCACCACCTTCAGCAGTTCCTCGCCGGCCGAGTCAGTCGGGCTACCGGTAGCCTCGCAGACCCCCGGCAACAACAACCCCTCCTCCTACGCGGCAGACGCCGTGCGCGCTGCAATGGCACCGCATTCTTCGGACCGTCATCCTAAGGGGAAGCGGAAGAGGACCGCGTGAGTAGAAACTTCCTTCTCCCTCTCCCCCTGGCGCCTGAAAGCCGGAGCGCAAAGAGAGGACCACCGCCCACGCGCCGGAAAAGAAAGCCTGGTCGCCCAATCAAGCCATGGGAGTGTGAAGTGTGTCAGTGATCTCATATGCTCATATGTGAAATGCGCTTTCGACAGTGCCAAGGACAAAGCCATTCTCGAGGCGGCATACCACGCGAACGCGAAGCCCGACAAGGCCGCGCGATTGGACATTGTGGCTCGTGTGTCGCTCAACGAGAAAGAAGTACAGGTATGCAAAGCCCCCCCCGTAGTTCCTATAAATCTCCAATTGCCTTCTCCCCTATCACATTACGCGCGGGGAAGGTAGATTGGGCTTCAATCTGAACTTCCCTAGTCGGCCTAAGGGGGGTCTGATGAGAACCGCGTCGCTCTTGCCTCCCCCCACCCCTCCCCCATAAAAATACGTAACTTGCGTGCGTACCTTCCTCGTATGGATTGACCAACCCTCGTTATGTGGTCGCTCCTGCCAGATCTGGTTTCAAAACCGGCGTCAAAACGACCGGAGGAAATCGCGTCCGCTCTCACCCCAAGAACTCGCCGCGTTGCGATACGGCGGCATGAGCATCCTCTCATCCGACTCCCTCCGGCCCCCGAGTTCGTTTGGCCTCTGCCCTACTTCCGATTACCTCGACATGTCGTCTCCCCGCCACATGATGGCAGCTTTGTCGGCGGCAGCCCCCACGGCCCTCACAGAGGTCCGGCTGCTCTCTCCTGCGAGCCTGGCCTCCGCTGCCCCGGGCCGCTCCACCGACGCCCCGAGCGAGTCTCACGAGAGGCGCTTGTCTCATGAATCAACAGCTCAGGATGCAGTCTCACAGGCCGAGGAACGCGGGCAGCCTGCGGCAACACCGCAGCAGAAACTGGAGGCTGATGATCATCAGGCCAGGTCTCGCCTGTTTCCGTCCTCATCCTTTTCCAGCTCCATCGGTTATCTTTCCAACAGATGGAATCTTTGCAGCTCATTCTCGGCACCGTCTACCTCGGGAAATGGCGACGACTCCTTCAGGTTCGTCTTGTCTCCTTTCATACCTGCTGTCCGTGTCTCTGTCCTTGTCCACTCACAATGCGCGCCTCCTTCCAGACGGGAGTCATTCTCCTCATCGGCATCGTCAGCTGGACCCGTCCTACCCCCTCCGGCCTCTCACTTCCGCCTCTCTCTCTCGCTGGAGGGCAAGGCCCAGGTCGTATCGTCCATGCCCTCCCCCCCGCACCTGCCTCCTCCCAATCCGTGCCGGGCGGGTCTGAACCGCAGCCACAGCGCGTCCCCCATTGTGACGCTGCCGCCCATCTCGACGTTGATGAACAGCGCCCATTGCCGGCCCGGGTCCGCCGCCTCCATCTCCCGGCCCATTCCCTTGCCACCGCGCCTCACGCGAGGCCGATCCCGGGATGTGCACGCGTGGGAACTCGCCTGCGATAAGGAGAACCAGAGCCAGGAGGATGCGCTGGCGGAACAGGCCAAGCACGAGAGCAGCGGCTCCGCCATCGCCGCCATCACGCTGCTGCGGTCGGCCAGCGCGACCAGCCTCAACGGCGGCAGCCCCTTGCAGCCGAGCAGCAGCGCCAAGAGGAATGCGCCCGCCGTGGCGCGTGGAGCGAACAAGAAGCCGCGACTGCTTGGCAAGGCATCGAGCAGCGTGGCCAGGCTGCAGTCGGGCGCAAACGAGAAGCGGCCGGCCAGTGCTGGCAACAAGGACGATGAGAAGGATAAGCCCAAGCGATCGGAATCGGGACACGTGTCGCTATCGGGCAACGAGTCGGACAAGGAAAATTGGAGCCCGGACGAAGAGGGGCGTCCCCGGTACCGGAACTACCACCCCCACCTTGGCAGCCCCTCTACGCGGCACGGTCGACGCCCGCTGCCCTCATCCGCGGGCGCCGGCAAGAACCACGCCGTCGGCAGCCCGCGCAGGCCCGCGCGCCGTGGGCTTCACGACCGCCCTCCGGCAGGCCGCCACCCGCCGCTCATGCCGGCAGCCGGCCGCGCAAACACGGCGCCCGCTGGGGGGGTCTCACGCGGTGGAGATGGTCAGCGCTCGAACCGCCACAGGGGCCAGTCCGTCGCGATGGACATCTTCGAGGACGAGGGAGACGAGGGTAGCGGCAGAGAAAGCGGCAGCGCCAAGAAGAGACGCGCGGCGTCGGCGCCTCACGACGACAACGACAACGACGAAGTTGAGCGCTTTATGAAAGGCCTTGTGAGCCCGAGCAAGAAAAACGACGTGGATGCGGTTGCCGGGTTGCTTTCGCTGAGCCAAGGCAACTGGCGATGACAATAGGATCGACTTGATTTAAAAAGATGGTATTCTGGGGGGGGGTGACGTTACTGATACGGTTGTTATCTTTCGCTGCTGTCGTTGTTGCTGTACCACCATATTGATGATCGGGGATGGGGGTAATGTGATATAATGATCATGAACTCAAATTGTCTCTCTTAGGGGAGGGGGTTGGTGGGTGGGGGTGGCAAAGGGCTGGCAGGAAAAAGTTTGAAAGACAGAAGGGGGCTCAGGGCAGGTCGTCAATGTTGGGAAGAGGACGTCATTGGGACGGACTCTGTGCGGTTGGGGTGGCGGTGTTGGGGTCACTGCCGGTGACTGCTTCGATTCTTGCTGTATCATATATTACACCAAGTAGATGGCCTGCCTCTTGCCCTTTTTCTTCCCCTACGACGATGGCGCAGGGAGGAAAGGGAGGCAAGGAGGAACAGGCTGCCGTTGGTAATGCCATGTCGCTTGAACGCTGAACGCAAGGAAGCCCTGGAGCTCATTGGGGATATCTTGGGGGAGGAAGGGGGATAGCATGCCAAGGCTTGGGGAATATGCATCCAATATGCGAGTGTTCCGAGGGGCGGAGCCGGTCTATAGAGCCCAACGTCACCGAACAACGAACAGTACAAGAGACGAGGTTCCTTCAAACCGCTCATCTAATCTCCCTTCGTTCTCTTTCCTTTCCTCCCCAACTTCCACCTTCTCATCTTCCTACTTATGCTATATAACCTATCTAACTCACGCCTACGAAAAAAAGAACAAGTCAACTGACTGACATAACAGTGTTCAAGATGTACCAAACTCCCAAGCCGAGGTTAGAAGAAAGAGCCTTTGCAAACTTGCCTTGGCCCTCTTCCAGCTTGATTCATCGCATTGCAGGGCCGGCCCTCGTTCGCTTTCCCTCTTTGCGCCTCGGAAAGCTTGTGGGCCGATCCGGCTAACCTCCCCCCCTCCCCAACCTACAGTGCCAATCACAAAATATACTTGCAGACCAAGGGTCTGTACACGCTCATTTACCAACCCCGTATGCCTAATTCTAGTCCTACAGTACCTTCCACATTATCTAGATGCTTAAATATACTAACAACTCTGCTTCGAGCGAAGCGAGGTCGGGGGTCTGGGAGGAACCCCCAGGAAATAATAAGAAAAAATAAAGATCAAAAGGTGGAGCAGTCTTTTTTTCCTGGGGGTTCCCCCCAGACCCCCGGCCTCGCTTCGCTCGAAGAGATTGTACATAAGTAATAATACAATCGGGATCAGGGAACAGGAACGTCCACGGACCGTTAGGATCTACTTGTTTTTGTGATTGGCACTGTACTTACCTACCTACCTACTTACCTACCTCGGTAATATGAGAGGTAGAGGTAGATATGAGAGAGGTCCCTCTCGGCCGAGCCCCAGCACAGACCGGGGGCCCGGAGTCCCTGAGGAATAATAATGATACAAAAAAAAAAAGACCCCTCTGATACTTGGACATGACGAATACCTTCACTTTGTTATGGGCCCTCCTCCTTGGTCGCGTGGCCAGCCCGATCGGCTCTTGTTTGCACGGACCACCCCATCTTGAATGGGGGAAGCTAACTACTGCAGGGACGGGGCGGCGGGAGCTGGAGAAAGGAAGTGTGTGGGGGGGAGGGGAAGGGGAGAGAAACCTGGGTTGGCGGCTGGCAGTAGAGGAGATGTCTTGGGGGAGAAAGAGGACGGGGTGGGGGTGGTGCTGCATGAGACCGTCCGTCTGGCCGAGAAACGGATGATAGTAGCTGGGGTGGTGACATGGGCGGATAGAGGCTCTATATATAACATGGTGCAAATGTGACGAAAACCCAAAAAAAGGGCGAAAGGAGAGAAGGGGGGGCGAGGGGGGTGGGGGGGAACATGGAGGAAAAGGGGTGGGGTAGAGAGAGGGAAAGATAGAGAAGGCAAGGGGGGAAGGATGGAAAGGAAGGAGAAGGGATAAGGAACAAAGGCAAACGAAACAAAAAAACTTGGAGAGGTGGCGACAAATATTGGTCCCATTTACAAAAGAAAAAGGCCTAGATGATTGCCAGCCTAGGCCCTCCTTTCATGCGTCTTCCATGCATCAGATCGGTTCCCGGTTCCTCTCCCGCGCCATCGTTATCGTCCCCGTCGGTCCCCAGGGGGGGTGGGGGGGGTGAGCGAGGTATGAGGGACCTTGTTGTGGCCGTTTGTTGTTGCTCTTGCTGTTGTATTTAACGTCTATCTACATACAGCAATGAGGGATTGTCTACCTACAGTGCCAATCACAAAATGAAAACAACCATGTAGATCCTAGGACCCGTACACGACCATTACTCACCCCGATTATACTACTATAATATCGTCGAGCGAAGCGAGGTCGGGGGTCTGGGGGGAACCCCCAGGAAAAGGCCGCTCTACCTTTTACCCTTTCTTTTTTTCCTGGGGGTTCCCCCCAGACCCCCAAGCTCGCTTCGCTCGAAGATACTATAACAACAATACGATTGGGGTTAATAAATGAGCGGTATACGGACCCTAGGATCTGCATGTTTATTTTGTGATTGGCACTAGGTACAGTAACCTTATGTCAAGGGTAGGAAGTCACGCACCGGTGGTGTGGCGCTGAGGATGACCGGAACAAACATGGTCACGCCGGTCCCGGGGTGAAAAGGTCCCGACGCCAAACATGGGCACACACATCTCCATCTCGGGCGCATGGCAGTACCCGTGTTTGGTAGGAGGATGATCCGGGGCTCGTGGCTCTGTAGCAGAGCGAGCGCAGGATTTGAGATTGGTTTTTGTCAGGCGGAGGAATCCTCAGCAGACCCCTTCCTCCTCGTCCTCTGGTGAAGATGAGTCCTCGACCAATCAGGCTTCCAACTAGGCAGAAGGCTCCCCATTTCTATATCAACCAGATGTAGTAGGAGAATCTACTTCTACGACTGTTTGTATACATGCGCGTGCAAGATGCGCTTTTTTTCTCTTCTTTTTGTGCGCGACAAAAGGGTGACTTTTCTGTTAAGCCGCTACGTTCGCCATTGCTTAGCGCAGGATGAGAGGGGGTGATGGTGTAGGTGGAAGAAAAAGAGAACGTGGAAACAACACAAAAAAGCATACAGCCCCGGGTCGACCCCAAGGAACAATCTACATGGCTGTGTCATGCGACATGGACGTCGAAGAGCAAAGTATATGACAAGGCTATGTTGTGTATGTATGTGGGCTGGCTCTATACCAACGGCACAAAAAAAACGCCCAATCGCTTTTGTATGGGGAAAAAAAAAAAAAAAAACTAGGACACACAGGTTGATTGATGATGGCTCAGGAGCCGGCTGATGCAGAGGGCAACCGACAATAACCTGAATTGTGGGTGATGTTCAAGAGAGCGGTCTCCCGGAAACATTTATATAACAAGAAAAGAAAAACCTCCCAAGTATGAGAGGGTACACTCAAAATGCGTACAAAAACTTCTGGGATAGTAGGATGCCTTCTTATAATGCCGTCTTTTCTAGCCCGCAAGGATGCGCTCACAAAGCAAAGTGTATGATGTCGTGTGACTGAAAGGCTTCGCTAGGTTGTGATCATAGTAGATGGTAGATGGGGTGGAAGCCATAAGACGGATCCATATGCCCAGCCAAGCTTGTAACAGAGAATACTCCCCTCACATGCCCAGCAGGCTCATCTGTCTCCGCAGCGGGCTCGTGCTGATGCTGCCCTCCAAGCTGGGGAAGCATCCAGAGTCGGCATCGATGTCGATGTCCCAGCCGTTTGAGCTGTCCTTATCGTCGGATGGCGAGCCGATATCGAAGCCCTTCTGCGTGGCAGCCCGCACGTTCCAGCGGAGCGTGCGCGACACGCTGTCGAACCACTCCGTGTCGGTGCGGTTGACGGTTGGGAAGGGGTACTGCGACGCAGCGATGGTGACGGCGTCGCCGGGCTTCAGCTCGACGCGGCCCTTGCCGTCAAAGGCACAGTGGGCCGTGGCGCGGCTGTGGCGAGGGACGGACACGCGCAGGAGCATCGTGTCGGACAGGACCATGGGCCGGAACGACAGTGTGTGCGGGCAGATGGGTGTCAGGAGGAGGGCCGGGATGTCCGGATGCACGAGTGAGCCGCCGGCTGAGAGCGAGTAGGCGGTGGAACCTGGATAGACAACATGTTAGCTTACGGTGAAATTATGGGGAGGGGATTTTTGCTGTGCTGGAAGGTTGTCCTTACCAGTCGGGGTGGAAAAGATGCACCCATCCGCCTGCACAACTGTCAAGAGCTCGTTGTCGCCATAGAGCTCCAGGTTTGACACGTACGGAGACGGGCCACGGTCAATGACCAGCTCGTTCAGCACCTCGAACTGCTCGGCCTCCTCAAGTGCGCTCCCATCAGCGTTGCTGCGGTAGACGGTACAGGTGAAGCGCATGCGCAGGTTGACGCGCATGCCGTCGTCGCCCATGATGCGGTTCAGATGTTCCTTGTAGCGGTCAAACTCAAAGGTTGTCAGGAAGCCCAGGCTGCCCAGACTAAAAGACAAGACGGGAGGCACAATGCGCTGGAAGAGCCACGAGGTGAAGAGCACGGTGCCGTCGCCGCCCAGCGTCAGCACCAGGTCGAATTTCTCCGGCTGGCTCCAGCACAGGTCGGGCGTCCAGTACTTGAGCATGCTCTGGAAGCGAGGGTTTTCGGCCAGGAGGCCGGGGGCATCGAAGCGCTTGGAACTTCGCAGCTTCGCATCCACGTGGACATTGATGCCCAGGTCGGAGCCATAGCGCGGCGTCTGCAGGAGCCAGCGAGCGAGCTCGCGCGTCAGCACCACCAGCTGGTTGTCGCGGGCCTTGGTGACGATCATAACATTGCGCACGGCGCGGCGCAGAGGGCGGCGCTGCAGCTGCTTGGACACCTCGCGCACGCCGGTAGCGGTCTGGACGAGGCGCGAGTGCGACATCCACTCGTCGGCCATGATCTCCTCGAGCACCCTGTTGATGTCGACGGCATCGTCAAAGCGCTCGTGATAGAAGCACGGGGACTGGAGCGACGGGCCGAGCAGCGCAGTGGTGGGCGTCAGGTTATGGGGAGGAGGACCGCGGCCAGCGATGGCGTGCTCATGCTGCTGCTGCTGGTGGGCGAGGTCGTTGAGCGCATCCTGGAGGGTCTGTGACGAGGCGGTGGAAGGCCTGGATGGCATGGCGATGGGGGCCGAGCCCGGACCGAGAGCCAACTGGGTGGACAACATGCCGGAGAGCGGCAGGGCTTCGGGCTTGTGAGCGCGGTGGACGGAGGCGAGAGCCTTGATGATGGTCTGGCGCGGGATGCCCTCGATGGAAGGAAAGCTCCTCCGGTGGCCTGTCAGAGGATGTGAAATTCTGGGCTGCAAAGGGGCAGAAGCGGGCGGCGGTGACGGCAGAGACGGCTGAGATGGCTGAGGGGTCGAGGCCTGTCCAGACTGTTCAGAGGAGCTGGGGCTGGGGCTGGCGGCTGAAGCGAGTGTGACTGTGTGTAGATGATCCGGAGATTCACGCAACCCTAGGGACGGCAAGGGTGCGGCCGGATCATGCTGCTGCGGGTTGCTCCTTGGTGCATCCGAGGGCGAGTGTGAGAGATGCTGGACATGATGGCGGGAAGCGAGCTGGTCTTTGTGTGCGATGCTGAGCGGGGACGAGACCGATGTGGGCGACGCAAGCGAGGCCGAGGATGGGGAAGTGGACACAGATGACACAGATGACAACGGGGATGTGGCCGCAGACGATGCAAGGCCGTCGAAGTGGTGGGGTCCATCGACCTGCTGAAGAGCCTTCGGTCCGGTTGAGGTAGAGACTGAGTTTACTGTGATCGTTGCTGTACCAGATGTCGTGTTAGCACCTTTATCGTCTGTTGCAATGGCTTTAATGCTGTATGTGCCTGCTGCTACATTTGACCAAGTATAGCTATAGGGTGCAGAGTTATCAGAGAACAACAAAGCAGATCCGTTATAGAAATCTACCTTAGCGATTGATCCATCAGCATCTGATGCATTGGCAGAAACAGTGATCGTTGCCGGTGCGTTAGCAGTAGCTCCATTGCTAGGAGAAGTTAAAGAAACACTTGGTGCTTGGTTGTTTGGATTCGTAGTCACCAATGAAACTTTGATAGAAGAAGTAAGGTCATTGAAGTTTACTGAAGTCATACACGCTGTGTTAGATGTTGCAGTATAAGATCCACCACTAGCATCTAGGTTGTTGTTGTTGTATAACGTTACTGTATAACCAGATTGAACAGTTGCAGTAGAAATATCATTGTCTGCAATGCCTAAAGCGTTCAATTGAGCAGTAGTGTAAGTACCCACTTGAAGTGCTACCGCATAACCCGGATCGTTGTTACAGTTTTGATACACCACGACAGGACCAGTAGGAGGAGGAGTTGACGCTTTAGTGAAGTCAACATAGTTCAAGTTGAATTCTCCACTGATGTTCAATTTGATAATTTTTTGCCCGGCAGTCAGGTTCACATTATTTATGGTTACTGTTTGCCAGTTTTGCCATCCGCCTGTGTTTGCAACATTTATTGTTTGTGTAGAAGAGCCCGGAATTTCGATCGTGAAAGATCCACCAGTTTGTGTAGATACACGTGCATCAATTTTGTAAAGACCAGCAGAAGTAACGTTAACTGTATATTCTAGCCATTCAGCGTGACGAAATAGTGCTTGAGGCCGTGTGCATCGAGGATGTGGTGCAGTCCGCGATCGGACTTGC
>WXYE02066511.1:0-19729 GCA_011319275.2 Echinosphaeria canescens | reverse complement strand
AGGGGTTCCAGACGTTCCTCGAAGTCGGACCGCATCCGACGTTGACGGCGTTTTCCGAACGGTGCCTGCCGGAGGCGACGGTGCTCAGCCTCGCGTCGCTGCGCCGTGCCCACGAGGACTGGTCGGTCATCCTCGGTGCGCTCGCGCAGCTGTACGTCCACGGCACGGACGTCGACTGGGCCGCATTCGACCGTCCGTACGCGCGGCAGCGGCTCGATCTTCCGACCTATCCGTTCGAGCGGCGTTCGTACTGGGTCACGACGGATCGACCCGTGAGCGCAGCGCCGTCCGCGCGCGCGCCGGCGGCGCGAGCCCCGAGCACGTGCTGATCAGCCGTTATGCGCTGTGCACGGTGATCGACGAGGCCGTCGCCAACATGCCCTGGGGCGCGAGCCCGGAATGGGTGCAGCAGAGCCTGCTCGTCACGCTGCACCGCGAAGGCTTCGGCGGCGAGAAGTTCTTCCAGCTGCTCGAGAAGGCGATGGAGGATCCGCGCCGCAACATCGACCTGCTGGAGCTGATGTACGTCTGCATCGCGCTCGGCTTCGAAGGGCGCTACAGCGTCATCGACAA
Source organism: Echinosphaeria canescens (assembly GCA_011319275.2). Classification (NCBI taxonomy): domain Eukaryota; kingdom Fungi; phylum Ascomycota; class Sordariomycetes; order Sordariales; family Helminthosphaeriaceae; genus Echinosphaeria; species Echinosphaeria canescens. The sequence goes on along the minus strand of WXYE02066511.1, from coordinate 19,156 downwards.
CGGCCGCCAGCAGCTCGACGCGCTGCGCGATCGCCTGCACGGCGTGATCCGGCGCGAGCGAGGCGAGTTCGAGCGCGACCTTTCCGGCAAGTGGAAGGGCGTGCAGCGCGTCGCCAAGCCGCTGGTGCGTCGACTGTCCGTCTGGCTGGTGCTGGCTGCGGTGGCGCTGCTGCTGTTCGTGCTGTACCTGGTCTTCGCGCTGGTGCTGGCGTCCAAGTCCGATCCGGTCTTCAACGCGCTCGCCGCGATCCACTCCGACGTCGGCGACTTGAAGCGCGCGCCGCCGCCCCCGCCTCCGCCGGCCCCGCCGCGCCTGAAGCCGCTGCTGGCGGCCGAGATCCTGGCCGACCAGCTGGAGGTCAACGAGGACGCCGTGTCGAGCCACGTGATCATCCACGGCGACAAGTTCTACGAGCCGGGCAGCGCGGAGATCCCCCCCCAGGAAAAAGAAAGCTCTACCTTTCAACTTTCTTTTTCCTGGGGGCTCCCCCCAGACCCCCGACCTCGCTTCGCTCGAAGACGTTATAGCAATAGTACCTTCGGGGTCAGTAAACGAGCGTATACGGACCCTAGGGGAGATGGGATCAGCATGTTTATTTGTGATTGGCTCTGTAGTTTGATCTGTAACCATGATATGCTGAAGCATTTTCAAGATATTATTAACTGGGCAAGTTGGCCTCAGCCATTATGATGCCTTTCTGTAACAGTCCTCTTCACCGGCCGCCATGTAATCTGGCGGTAGGGATGCCGCTGGTGCACGTAGAAGGAGAGCCTCGGGCGCCTACTGCAGGCCCAGATTTGCGAGCAAAATCGCATGGATTATCATGATATCTGCTGGATCACATTCGTATCACCGACTCAGCTTTCGAAAGCAGAGGGGGAGGGGGGAAACAGCCGGCCGCTGATACATGTGAAGGCCAACCCATAGCCTGCCCATTGCTAACCAACCATGCCCACCTTTTCCCTTTCAACCCTCCCCCCCCTTAAAAGCCTTATTCCCTCGCCGAACCAAGTCACCGACTATGGGCAACCGATGGATCCGATGCCGACACCGACGTCGACGTCGCGGCCGTGTCCGGGAACGGGTCGTCGACCTGGTACGGCGGCGGGGACGACCTGCTGTCGTGCAGGGTGTCCATGTTGGCCAGCGACAGGCTGAGGAACTTTTGCCTGTTGCGCCATTCCTGCTGAGCGGCGGCGAATTCGCGGGCCTGGGCGGGCGGCGGGGGCGGGTCGGTGATCTTGGTCACCAGGTAGGCGGCCGACGCCTCGGCGACGCCGTAGATGAACACGCCGAGCAGCGGCACGCGCAACAAGACATAGAAGCCGACGCCAAAGCCGAATAGGATCCCCTCGCGGCTGTGGAACCAGCGCTTCTTCTCCGCCTTGGTGAAGGGCACGCGCGCGAAGTAGGGCTCTAGGAGCTCGCGCACGAGACTGCGGGAGGCGCTGTGCGTGGGTGGTGGGGGAGTAAATTGCAGTTATTAGAGAGGAGTAGTGGGAGGGGATTCTTGGGGGGACTCACTAATATGTCTGGAGAAAGACAACCAGGCTTCTCCTCGGCAGAAAGAGCCCCGTGCCAAATATCAGGCACGCCGGCCCTGGCCCGACAGCCCTGTTGAAGGTGTAGAAGCTGGCGGCCGGGAGGACAAAGCGGCCGACCACGGGCAGGTACGAGGCGGCGTACACGGCAAGCGAGATGAGGGCCCTCCTGACGAACCTGCCGATGCTGGAGCCTCCCCCGAGCGACCCGAGGCCTTGCTGCTGCTGCTGCTGCTGCTGCTGTTGATTCTGACCACCAACCGGGTACTGCTTGAGGTTGGGGTAGTACATCTGCCTGAGCTTGTCGGGGCTCTCGCTCTTGTGCTTCTGCACGTAGGTCAGGTCGACCCACTTGAGGGAGTTCATGAACCTGGCGGGGAGCGTTAGATATCTATCTCGTCATGCGCGGGGGGAAGGGAAAGGGACAGGAGGATTGCAATGCGCACATAGCGTCCAGGGTCGGCGTGAGGTAGCGCATCATGGTCATGAGGAAGAGCGGCACCTGCAGGACGTGCTCCTCGAGGAAGGTGAGGCCGCTGACGATCTTGTCATCCCAGGTGACGTGGTCGAGGGAGACAAGGAAGGAGAGCATCCATAGCGCGATGCGAACACCAAAGATCTGCGTGGAGCCGACTGTCAGCGGGGGGAGGGCCGTCATGTCTAAATACAGACAACATGTTTTGCCTTTTCAACTCCCAGCTCCCGGCTCCCAGCTCCCAGCTCCCAGCTCCCAGCCTCAACCTACCGGAAATGAAATGAGGAGACGGATGGCGATGCCCGCAACCACGGCAAGGGCAGCCTGCTTGTAGTGCTCAGAGGTGAAGAGTTCGGGGTTCTGCAGCGCTCTGTGGGCTGGATAGGATGTGTTTGTTCATTATTGATGATTCTGGTCAGCGGCAGATCGAGATCAAGATGCCATGATCAAGATGTAGGTGAGGCTGAATGTATATAGCTTAGGAGAGGTATGACCATAAGGGAGAGGGAGGTAGGGAGAGCTCATCAACAGCCAACAGCATGGCAGATACACACCTCCCACGAGGGTCAGCTGGAAGCCCCGGATGATGGCGTTGAGATCGAAGTGTGACAGATCAAAGACCCTTTTCAGATCGGCCTCGCTGATCCGGGGCGTGGTCTGGGCGGACGAGTCCATCTTAGGTCTGTCGCTAGTAGTTGCCGTCAATCGCAACTCTGTTGATCTTGAAGGGTTGCTGTCGATTCTGAACTGAGCCCAGAACTGAACACAAAGGTACGTATCGATAAAGAAGGCCTCGAGTCTTGCCCAGCCCCCCCTTGTCCACGTACGCGTGCGGGGAATGATGTCATAAGCAGCACTCAACATTCAAGCTGGGAGACATGAGTTTAGGTATCCACCTTCGCCTTCGAATTCTTAAGCCTCCTCACCTCCTCATGCTCCGGGTCTGGTGTCGATCGAGCTCCCACGCTTAGGGTCCGCGAGTCAAAGGCCAGAATAGCACGACCACGTTACGGTCAAAAAAAGGAATGTTTTGACTGGCGGGATACTTGCGAGAGACGCCAGCCTCTCCCCTCTCCCCTCTCCCCATCACGACTTGAAATCGATCATGCCAATGGGAGCCAAGGCACCAATGCACCAATGCCCCACATCCTCGCGCAAACCCCACTCTCTCTCAGCCCACTCTCTCAACCCTTCCTGGCCGTCTCTCGTGACCTGCCATTTTCCGTTGCTGCAGGAGGACGCTTTCTGCACGTTGCCCGCAGCCCGCAGCCCGCAGCCCGCAGCTGCTGCACTCCGCACTCTGCATTGTTGGTGCAGTAACAGAGACAATCAACAGCCAATCTTCCCGACCCAGACCATCATTTGTCGCTAAAAGCGGCCATAGAATCATAGGGGGGACGCAGAGGGAAATAAGGGGCAAAGCGCCCATCTTGAAAACAGTCGCGACATCGCTGAGGGCAGCAGGCAGCGTCGAGCCATCTCCCTCGACATCTCGGACCACGGAGCTAGCCGTCTGTCTTCCAAGATCCTGCTAGCCCGGTCCCGTCGGACTGATCCTGGTACCGGACTGTAATAGTATTATTAAAATCCGGGCGGGTTGAGCGGCCCGGTCGTGCAACGGCGCCTCCCTGACACGAGTCCTGCCTCTGCGCCGCGGTTGTCAGACAGGTCTCTCGTACCTGAATGCGACGACTTGAGGAGCTACTTGAGACTACCTTCTACCATTACCGCATTATTTCTTCGCAAATTCTCTCCCATCATCTCACACCTAGGACTACTCTCTTCTCACGAACGCGCATCGCGGTCGCGCAGCTCCCCGGACATGTCCCCCGCCGGCGCGTCCAAGTGAGCTGGCTGGCTCGGCCGTTATCTCCAACCATCCCCTATCTGACTTGCAATCCCGAGCATCCCTTTGCGCGCACCTCAACAGCCCTATTCTCCTACTAGACCTACGGGAAACCAGCCCTCGCCTCCGATTCGTCCGCCCATCGCTCGTTCTTCTAGCGCGCGCAGCGCCGTTTCCCAGCCCGTTAACCCCTTATCCTGTTCACCCGTCTACCGTTCGACCGCTTAGCCCACCACTGCCATGGACTCTCAACGGCCGCCCTCGTCGGGCTCCAGCGTCTCCTTCTCCGGCCCGCGTCGCGCCTCCACCACCCCCTCTCTGGCGCCCGATGCTGCTGGCACGGCCTCCGCATCCTCTGGCGGCCAGCACCCGCCTGACGCCGACATCGAGACCCTCTACAATCACCCAAATGTCAAGATCATCGCCTTCATCGCGGGCTCGCGATCCGTCTCCCAGCCCTCCAGATCAGGCGCATCTGTTCCCGATGTTGAGTCCGGCTCTCTGTCGTGGTCTTCCCAGCTCGAGCGAACGCTTGCCGTTGGTACGTACAACTCCAAACAAGCCTAGATGCCTTCAAAGTCGCAAACCACTCACCCATCACCCACCACCCCTTCTCCTGCTGCAGGCCCCTTTCGCATCTACCGCGCTCCCGGCTCCGTCGCCTTTCTGAGCTGCGGCTCTGCCCTGCAGCCCATCCTGCCCAAATCCCAGGCCTGGTGCGTCGATGAGGCCTCGAGCAAGTTTGTCCTCCAAATCCGTCGCCCCCAGTACTGGCGCATAGAGGTACCCATAGACGACGCCGAGGACATCGCCCGCTCCCAGCTGCTGCGCGATGTTTTGGACAAAACCATGCAGTTCGAGAAGACCCCGTGCCCCTTCTACCGCACCTTCCACGTCGAGCTGCCTGCGGCCCCCGAGACGCCCATCCGTCGCCGGCCCTGGACCCCGCGCGAGGGCCCCTCGGTCTTCCCCATCACGCCCGAGTCGCCCGACATGGCGGCGCGGTTGTGGATGGCCGAGAAGGGCACCATGGCTGGCTTTCCTAAGGATTGGGCCAGCTCGCCCGAGTGGGCGCATCTGAGGCGAGCATCGATGCCGGTGCCCGAGCACGAGCACGAGGACGAAGGCGAGCAGGAGCCGGCGCCTCCCGGCTCGGTCAAAGGGAGATGGGCCGACATTCCAAACATACACGACGAGGTGAAAGAGCCGAGGCCTTTGCGCGTCTTTGGAAGCGGGTCGGCTAGCACTCGGGACCCGAGCACCCGGGACCCGACCGAAGGAAACGATGTCTCTCCCAGGTCTGGCGTTGCTGCTGCAGACGTCACTGCAGACGCCACGTCGAGCAAGATGCAGCTGTGGCACTCGACCAGCCCCCCTCTTCCTCCATCGCCCCCCATGTCAAGCCCCGGCTCGCCCCGTACCATTCCCTTCCCCCTCGACAACATTGTCTTGCCGCCCCAAGACGCGATCAATAGCGGGAGCCGTTGTGCGTCTGCCAAGGAGCAGAGCGGGACGCCCACGACACCGAACACGTGCGCCTCCAACACGACGGCGGGCGCTTTGCCTGCGAATCAGGCAGGCCGTCGTGTCGAATTGGCCTCCACATTGGCCGAGGAGCCCAAGAATGGCTCATCGGACGGGCATTCGGAAGAAGCTCCCAGCGTCAGCCCAACACCCCGTCCGGAGGTGATGGGAGCGTTTCCAGCCGCGGCCACTGTGGCCACCACGACCAGCAATGTGTTGACCCATCGACGCCGTTCCTCCATGCGGCCGCGTGCCACCACAAACAGCAGCATCTCACGGCGGGCCTTGTCGCCTCTTCCCCCCGCCGCGAATCTACTCTTTTCGAACCACAGCGGCAGCGGCAACAGTAGTAGCGGCAACAACAGCAAAAATCCGAGCGGCTCGGCTAGCAATGAGGCCCTCTCCCATCAGCAACAGCTGCCGACGGTGGTGGTCAGCAGAGCATTCCAGCTGCTGATCACGCCCCCCGCCTACCTCATAGCACTGATGCTGCGGGTTGCGGCGCGGATCCTGGCCGGCGAGTGGCGCGGCGTCGTCTTCGGCCGGGACGACCGCGGCGAGGCCATCCCCGTGCAGTGGGACTGGTCCGAGCAGGCCGACTTGGATCACTTTGGCCCGGACGCTGACGGGAGGAATCAAAACCGCAGGGCCAGGGCGCGTTACTACAGCAAAAATGCCAGCAGCGATAGCAATAGCAACAGTAACAGCAATAGTACAGACCAGCCGAGCACGGCGGCACTAGCGCTGGCGCGCGTGGAGAGACGCAAGTCGCTGAAGGAATCGCTTTCGAACAAGCTCAGACGACAGCAGGAGCAGCTCGCGCCGGCGGCAGCGACGACCGAATTCGGCGGCGGCAGCAGTGACGGGGACGAGGCGGCGCGCGGGCGGAGATACCCCCGCCAAGCGTCAGGAGCCGCAGCGGTGCTGCGCGAGAGAGAGCATAGCGCCGAGGATGTCCTGAGCCGGAGCTCGGGGGGTCTCGACTGGGGGGTTGACTAGAGCTCGCCCCCCCCCTCGACTCCGGCCAGTGCTGCTACTGCCGCGGCGGAATTTGACACGGGAACACATGTAGCCGTCTTGGACAAAACAACAACACGCGAGTGCCGGACCACCCTCGCCTTCGTGCCCGCGTGGCGGCAGCAGGCCCTGCGCCCAGCCAAAACACGGGCGGGCGGGAGTGGCCAGCTCATCAGGAGGAGCCAACACCACAACCGCGTCGATCCCAATGACGAACCTAAGCCCGACATGCACGCGCTCGCCGCCCGCCTTCCGCACCTGTGCCAGCATGACAACCTCCGCCGCCGCCGCATCAGCACGCCCGAAGTCAGCCTCGCAACGGCCACTGCCACGTTTGCGCCCGCCGCCATGCCGCCGCCGTCAGTCCTGCCGGAGCAGATTATCTGACGACTGCGGCCTGCCTCGGGCCAACAACCTATTGCCTTTGACGTTTGTCTGTCATCCTCCTTCTTCCTCTTCGCCCAGCGGGCACGCCACATCGCCCGCGTGGTAATACTATCGTCCACATCCCCAATCTTATCTGCTCTTGAAGCCGGACAACGCCGCTGCGCAACCACCCCACTCACTACCATCGTCTCCTTCTCGGTCCCTCTCCTTCCATTACCTAGGTCCATAACTTGGAAGCATGGCATACATATTCGGTCGTCCTGCCGGGACCGGCATACATATTCTGATGTTGTATTAACAATAGCTTTCATGGCTAGCACTTGTATTTGTTGTTACCTCCTTGTTGTCTGGCTTTCCCCCACCCTTTTTCTCCTCTGGCCGACATATGTTCCACCCATCTTCTCATTCACATGCATCTCTCCCCTCTGCATACCAGGCTTGTTGTGGTTTTCTTGTTTTTCTCGGTTGGGCACTCCCGGGGCGACGGGTGTCCAGGGCGTTTCTGGTTCGGTTCAGGTTGGTCCCGGTTGGTGGGACTCGGTCAGCCAGGTCAGATCGGGGTCAGGTCTGAATAGTTTTTTTTTTTCTTTCTTTCTTTCTTCTTCTCTCTTCTTTTACCTAATGGGCTCATGGACGGGCATCACCTCCACACCATAGGGGGGCATCACTTGCGAAAGGGGGGAAAGGAGGAAAGAGTTGAGAACAAACCCAAGGACAGAACTAGGAAATCAATTCACTGCTCTCTCGTTGTTCGTGCCAGCCAAGATGACCATTAGACGCTAGAAAATTCACCAGTGCTGGCAGAGTTTGGCATTAACTACTAATCGCAGTACCAATCACAAAATAAACAAGATTATACTATTACCATAGCATCTTCGAGCGAAGCGAGGCCGGGGGTCTGGGGGGAACCCCCAGGAAAAAGACCGCTCTACCTTTTAGCTTTCTTTTTCCTGGGGGTTCCCCCCAGACCCCCAAGCTCGCTCCGCTCGAAGACGTAATAATAATAGTACAATCAGGGTCAGCAAATGAGAGTGTACGGACCCTAGGATCTGCATGTTTACTTTGTGATTGGCACTATGTCTACCATCATCAAGGACGCTGACAATACCTCGCTGACGATACCTGGTATGTGGTTGTTTTACAGACAAGAAAGTGCATCCGCTGTCATGAGAGAGGGGGTGGGTGGATGATCCTTCAACACGGTAAAAAAAGGAAAAACGCCTGCAGCCACCATGTCCTATCGCGCGTAAGGGGTTTTTGGGATAGAGTCGACAGCGTATTGAGAAATCCGTCTCCCCATCCCAAGCTCAAAAACAATGACGGAACCCCCCCCCCCCCCCCTTCCCCGCCCGAGAAAAAAAAAGCGAACCTAAACACAAGATGCTCAAACTCGGGTTTTAGTTGACACGCTACTGATCATTCTGCGTCGTTGCCCCCGAGGTGCCGCTCAGGCCAAAAGCGGGCGGGTTCTTCCCGGTGCTGGACGGGGCGGTGGAGGGCCGGGCGGTGGTGGTGTCGGGCCGGGCAGCGGCGGGCTTGGCGGTGGTGGCGGGCTTAGCGGTGGAGGGCTGGGCAGTGGAGGGTCCGCCGATGGTAGGGCTGTAGGTGACGGCGCCCAGGTGGTCCTCCCCCCTTTCGTCAGCGGGCACGATCGGGGGCAACACGGGGGGGCCGGCAAGGGCAGGGCTGTCGGCACGCAGCAGCTCCCCCTCGTCAGCGGGCGTGGTCGGGGGCAGCACGGGGGACTCGTCGGCGGGCGTGCTCGGGGGTAACACGGGGGAGTCGTCAGCGGACGCGGCCGAGGGCAACACGGGGAACCCGTCAGCGGCATGAGGACCAGGCTCTCCTCCGTTGTCGGCGGGCTCGTCGCCCTCGGGCTCTCCGTCAAACCTGCGCCGGAGGAACGGCTGGCCGGCGATGTAGCAGCGGCGGAGCAGGGTCCGCGGCGTGCGGGCGTTGAGCGAGAAGTCGCCGTAGACCGAGTTGCCGAAGATGATGAGCTGGTACCAGGCGCTGTCGAGGCACTCGCCCAGCGCGGCCTGCTGCACCACGCGCCGCCACCAGCCCCAGATCGGACTGGTGCGGCACTCGCCCGCGAGCAGGACCTTCTGGCAGGACTGCACGTGCACGTCCGGGTCCCACCAGACCGGCAGGAGCTGGTTGAACGGGTTGTTCTCGTCGTCGTTGCCGGGCAGCTTCTGGCGCGCCGCGCGGTGCAGGAACGCGGCCATGTCGTCGGCGGGCGCGCGGAACGGATACGGCCGCTGCGACGCCCAGGCGTCCAGGGGCACGCGCCACTCGCGCCAGTCGGTGCCGGGGATGCGCGTCACGCGCGCGAGCCACGCCAGCACCAGCAGGCCGACCGTGTCCACGACGCTGCGTCCCTGCAGCCAGGTGCCGTCGAGCAGCATGGTCACCTCCTGCTGCACCGGACTTTCCATGCCCACCAGCCGCAGCCGCCGGGTGACGGTCAGCGGGATGAGGAAGTCGTCGGCCATCGTCGGGCGGTCGGTCACGCCGTAAATGTCCTTGTGCCCGCCTTTTCTCCTGGGGAAGGGAGGGGGGGGGGGGAGGAGGAAGGGCGAGTTAGTAAATGTGACCAAGTCGATGGAGGCGCCGAGCGCTGGCACTCTCCCTCCTTGCTGACCCGCCATCTCTGTCTCTGTCGAAACCCATCTCTCTGGCCCGCCAAACTCTTGGACGCAGCTCAAGCAATACAGGGATGTGGGGGGGGGGGGTTTCATCTTCTAATTGATAACACCAAAAACAGCCGAACTGCTCTAAAGCATTTGCATGCATGGTGTTTGGGGATTTCAACCCCAGGCCTTTTTTTCTCGGGCCAAGGAGGGGGTGTCTGGGGGTGGGAAGGGGGGATTGCAGAAGAGGAGAAAATGGAAGTCGATAAAACGAGCATATATTTGTTGTGGCAACGCGTGATTTGGAATCCTTCAACACGGTTATACCTGGCTCCAGTCGTGTTTGTATAGAGAAAAAGAGAGAGAGAAAGAGGAGGGAGGGTGTTGACTCTTAAAGACGAGGCAATAGCCAAGGGACCCGAATATACAGAAGCCAAGGGCACATCAGAGAAGAGGGCCTCACCAGCTTCTTCTCGCGCACTTGGCCGAGCAGTACACGGTGGCGATGCCGGCGTCATCGCATATGGCGCAGCGCTTGAACCGAAGGGTGAGAGGTATCGTGTGCCCGCAGTAGTCACATGAGTTGATGCGCAGCGGCGGCGGGGCCAGCTCGATTATCTCTTGGGGGTGCCTCCATGGTATTGCCATTGTGCGTTTCGTTCGTTTCGATGATAGTCTGTTTGAAAGCGAGCGTTTTGTTGGATAGGCTTGGTATGCGGGTGGGTGGTGGTGGTGATAAGTGGTGATGGTGACGGATGCTCTCTGGTTTGCAGTGCAAGTTTTCCTCTCTTCTCTCCCGTCCCCCCTTTCTCTCCGTTCCCGCGTCACCCTTTTTATTCCCTGGCGTTTTTCATCTTTGGTCCGTCACAGCCCTGAGTGCAGCATTTTTCGACCACGAGGAAGGAGGAACTCCTCACTCAGATGGATTGTCATTGCCGTATGTGGAAGTGGTTATCGAAGCCTCCCCTTCCTCTCTGCTTCCTCTAGACAAGTTGGAGAAGGAGAGGCCCTCACGAAATTCTACCGGGCTTCAAATTCAGCATATCGGCACACTACTCCTCCGTAGACGATAAAAAAAAAGAGGAGGAAGGAAAAGGCAAGTCTGAACAAGGAGGTCATCGACTCGATCTACAGTGGCCTGCTAAAATAGACGTGTGTACTCATTTTATCGACTGTCATCTTTAGCTCACAGCTTCATTTTTTATTCTTAGACAACCCTTCTGACCGCAAGAAAAGGCCGATACTGTAGTACTGAAGAGAGAAAAAAACCCGAGTTTTGCATGGTGCAGTACAGTGCTGGTATTCGGGATAGCTACTTCCAAACCTAAATACAAAGGATCTTGATGATTTTACGAATTAGTCCCTTCTCTCAAGCTTGTTATCCGTTAGTACAGTGCCAATCACAAAATAAACATGCAGATCCTAGGGTCCATACAAGCTGATTGACTAGCCCCGGATACCTTCCACATTCAGGTCCTTATATATTAACGACCCTGCTTCAAGCGTAGCGAGGTTGGGGGTCTGGGGGGTACCCCCAGGAAAAACAAAGTTTAAAAGGAAGAGCGGTCTTTTTCTGGGGGTTCCCCCCAGACCCCCGACCTCGCCTCGCTCGAAGATACTATAGCAATAGTGCAACCGGGGTCAGTAAATGAGCGTGTACGGACCCTAGAATCTACACGTTTACGTAGTGATTGGAATTGTAGAATGGCATCGGACTACTTTGGTATTTTTGACGGCCTACTATGTCTAGTTTAGCAACCCATAGTAATTGGTCAGTTCTTTATTTACTTTCCCCCCTGAGCTAGTATGAAGGACTCATGGTACCCAATGTGCCGTTTTACCTTTTTCTTCTTTTTTTTTCCGTCTTTGGACTTACTGGGCACCTAGCAAGCCAGAACAAAAGTAGAGAAGAAGGAAGACAGAAGGACAGCAAAGGAAAGGATGTTCCCAACTGAAGCAGTAAGCCGACAAAGTTAGCTACAAATCGCCCTAAGTCTAGTCTCTACTTCTTCTTCAGCTTCTGATCAATTCCGCCTTGGCCCTCCGCTCAACTTCGGCTCCTCGTGGCTGGCGTTGAGTTCCGGGGATGTGGTTCGCATGCTTGCCTCCTAATGGTCGAGATGAGTCTGACCGCTCAAGATGTGGTCCGCCAGGTGCGTGAAGGTACCCGGGGACAGGCTTAAATTTGCCAATGTCGCACTTGTTGTGAGGGCAAGAGTAGAGGGGGGTGATATGCTCACGTAATTCTTGATACATTCGTTGATGGCCTTTCAAGTAGTGAACCAACTATAGGGCGAGTTGTAATGCTTGGTTTAGCATCGAGGATTTCAGTCACTTTTATTACACAGCTCGATTTTCCATGTAGAAAATCCAGTCGGAACACACGAGAAGTCACCTACTCAGATAGCCTTCTTTTCATCCTCTATGGGCTAGAACTGGCTTTTCTTGCTCCTGCCAATATCCCGACTCGGGCTGTTGGCAGAGAGGGCACTGTCCCTTTCCGCACGTCTTGTTCCATGTGTCAGCCAACCGTTGCAAGAAGGTTAGAAACTCATTCAAGCCTACCAAGGCCCGGCCAATCCGACCTCACGGAGCGATATTTGATGCGGATGAGGACTCGCATCCTGCGTGCAGTGTTGATGCCGATGAGCGTATACAACTCCGCGATAAGTTTTCACATGGTCCCTGGCTCATAAATCCCGGCCGCAAGCAACGCAACTCCCACCGAGGCATGTCATGTGGAGGATAAGAAGAATAACCAAAGGGTAGGGAGAGAGTTGAATAGAAAAAATGGGATTGAAGGGACCGCTAGGGCAGACCAAGGTAATTGAATGTATTTGGTATACAGAGCCTGCTGTCTGGCGATCCACCTGCGTGTTTAGTAGCTACATATTACACTCTTTCCTTTGACTCTGAAATGGCTTGCTGGTGACTGCTAGCGAGTTGCCTGATTCCACAGCTGAGGCCTCACAAATGGGTAGTCCTTCTCTCTGCAGACCACATATATCCGCCCACCTTTTTGTCCAACTACCCGGATTTGGGACACGGGGGAAGAAAATAAAATCCGGATCTTGACAAGCGTAAATTGAGCCTGTATCTCAGATTGATCTTGTGTAACGGGGGTCCTAATAGCTTACCGTTGTTTATCCCCCTTAGCCGTGCATACAGTGCCGATCACAAAATAAACATGCAGATCTTAGCGTCCGTACACGCTTATTTACTGAGGGGTCTGGGGGGTACCCCCAGGAAAAGGCAGCTCTACCTTTGAACCGTGTTTTTCCTGGGGGTACCCCCCAGACCCCCGACCTCGCTGCGCTCGAAGAGGAGAATCAGGGTTAGTAAATGAGCGTGTACGGACCCTCGGACCTGCACGTTTCTATTGTGAGTAGCATTGTACTACTTCTACTACTAGTAGTTTCCAGAGAAACATGTACTAGTAGGTAAGGAAGCCCCCCTAGGAGTACATGCCAGATGGGCCACTTGCCAACATGGCGAGAGAGAGAGAGAGAGAGAGAGATGCCGAAAAGATGAACAGAAGATAACCAAGCAACATATACAGTACACGTTATCATCTTCAGCCGCTTATACCCACACCTGGCTAAGCTCTCTCCTATTCGGGGTCTCGCAATGATCCGCTTGGAAGCGACCCTGGGGACTGGGATGCTTTCCCGCGACAATGGTCTCAAGAATGCGGCGCTCGCTGAGTGGGAACTCGGGCGATCCGATAAGGAAATCCCGACTCGCTAGGTTACTAACCTCGGCGGCGTCGCGTGCGGCCGACGGACTTGACCGAAGTTGGGAGGGAGCCTGCTCATTCCGAGTTGGAAAAGAAGAAGAAGAACAAAAAGAACAAAATGGGCAGAAAAGGGATAGATTCAGAGAAAAAAGGAGGAATCTTTGAAAGGGACCGAGGTTGTATACACCACTAGCCCGTGGCTATTGCGGCAGTTCAATGTTGGCTATCTTGGGGCTATATACCTCTCAAGCAACGCCACCCACACTGAATGGCTGGTCTGTCCTGCTGTGCTAGGTATTGGTCCCACAGCCACCGCTGTTCCTCCAGCCCCTTGGAGTTTCCTATGCTGCCCTCCATCATTGGATATCACCGTAACGCACGCTGAACTATGAGCGGGAAAAAAAGAAGAAATGGTACAGACGAGGGGGGAAGAGGAAAGAGGAGAAAAAAAAAAAGAGGATCGTATTTTACGCCGTCGCTTTCAGTCCTAGTCCCCTAAACTCACCCACCACCCCCCCCCCCTTACGGTCCCCGACTGCCAACCTCACAAAACCCCTCGCCCAGGCAGGCAACAAAGACCCCCCCCCACTCCAAATCTAGTCCAGGCGCATCTCGTCGAACTGGCCGTGGCCCGTGGCGGCGATGTGCTTCTGGGCGTCGCCGGCGCCCTGGCCGATCCAGTTGCACTGCTCGCAGCGGAGCACAAAGTCGGTCGTGTCGGTGAAGTAGTGCAGGCGCTGCAGCTTGGCGGCCAGGGCGCGCGCGCGCTCGAGCACCTCGCCGTCGGCCGCCGGCCACTTGGTCTCATCCGTCTCGGGCGCCGTGCCGAGCCCGTAGGCGAAGGCGATGCGGTCGTAGTGGATGCCCGAGTACAGAATGATACAGCGCAGCGCCTTGTCCTCGCCGAACCGATCCACACGGTTTGTCTGTATGGTAAAGGGTCAATCCGGATGGGGGGGGGGAGGTTTGGTTAAAATCTGCTCGGCATATCTGACTTTTAGGTCGGGGGGCTGACGTTGAGAATGGGGGTAGGGAAGGTGGCTGGCGAAAGGGCCCGTTACGGAGTACTTATGAGGATCAAAAGCAGGAGGGAGCTGCTGCCAACACACCTTCACGTCGATGGAGCTGATCTCAATGTTGTGGATGTCAGACAGGATGCTCAGCTCGATGGCGCCGCCCCACACGTCCAGCTGCTGGATCTTGTTGGCGTAGCGAACTGGATCCTCGCCAAGCACGACCTTGTCGTATTGACCTGGGTGGCCGAGAATGTATTCAGCCACCTGCCTGCGCAGGACGGCAGACGCGTCGTCGATGTGAAGAGCGCCACCAAGTGCCGTGACTGGAGTTGTTTTCGCAGGTCAGTACTGCTGCCCAAGATGGCCGGGACGATGTTCCCGTGAGTCAAGAGGATAGGTGAGGATGCGAGTTAGTTGTGATAAGATACTGTTGAAATTCGGAGACAGAGCTTACACAAACAGCTGTTGTCGTCAGGCATAACTCGAAGAACTACACAGACAGTCAGTCAGTATTTGGAGGCCCTCCACTCAGAACAGGAGCTCGCTGCTGTCTGGGCGAGAAACGACGAGAAGAAAGCACTTCAAAAAAAAAAAAAACGCACCCATCCAGCCATCCCGCTCCGGCCACTCCAGCACCGTCTCGTCCGGGTCCACAAGCTTCCCTAAGGCCGACGGCCCCGCCTTGGTCTCCGCCGCTGCATCCGCCTGTCGACTCGCCGCCTCCGGAGTGCTGGTAGACGGCAGGGATGACGGCCCAGAGGGAGCCACTATGAGGGTTTCGCCGCGCAGCGGCAGCTCGGCGACGAGGATCCAGTGGGTGTCCGTGTCGGTCGCGAGGTTGCGGGGCGGGAAGCCATATTTGAGTGAGAACTCTTTTAGGCCCGTCTTTTCCTGGATGAGAGCAACCAGGCCGCCGAGCGTGGAGTTGTCGGCGACATCGAGGCTTGCCTGGCCGTCAGGGCCTCGGATCCGGATGGGAATGCCCATGGAACGAGAGAGAAGGAAAAGAGGGCAAACACGTTTGGAGAAGACAGAATTGTAGGGGTGGAGGGTGGAGGGTTGGAAGGTGGAGGGGTGGAGGCCGAACTTTGGTGTCGTTTGTTCGTCAGGCGAGGATGAGAATACAAGTCCGCTTTTGCTTCTTTGGTCCAAGAAGTTCAGGTTGAGAGCCGGACCAATTTATTAGTCGTCGGTTTTTATTAATCGTCAGTCAGTCAGTCGGTCAGTCGGTCCTGGCCCCCATACAAGCTGGGCTCCACGGTGGGCTGGTGATGTTACAGCGATGCGGCGATGTAAGGGGAAAGCAGTAGGCCCAGGCCGGGATCCAACCCGGGATCCAACCCGGGATCCAACCCGGTGGTCTCCTAGCGTGCGGATGTATATAGGTTGATATAGTATAATGCGCCCGTTGGGAGCCAGTGAGCATCAACGAGCATCAGTGAGTGCCAGTGAGTGCCAGTGATAAGCGAGCTGGTGTGTGAACAAGCTGGTGTGTGAACAAGCTGGTGTGAACGAGCCGGTATGTGAACGAGCTGGTGTGAGAGAGAGGACAACAGCCGACGACGTGATGATGAGCCTCTGTCAGCAACAACATTTGTCGCCGGCCACACTGTACTACAAGGTCGACTTACACGTGGCGATGTGCTTCCAAGACAGTATGAGTATGTACTTGAGTGATTGGATGCCCAATATGTGGGTGTCAAGCTTGCTTTATCCAGGGCAGATTTGGGAAGCCGACGCTCAGACTTGGAGCGAAATGCTGGGAATGCGAACAACAGACAGGAAGGACAAAATCAAATCACACCCTGTGCCTCCGCTCGCCTGCTTCAGTGGGGACAGCAAGGAGCCCAAAAGCAACGACCGACTATCCGAACTGTGGAAATCCACAATATAGGTACCTGACATGATGTACCCAGAACAATGGTGTTTGGTACTGTACGTCGTACACGGTACATACATGGGTATGGGTACACCGATGACCTGTTACAGTGCAATAAGCATTTAGATACTAGTTGGTGTCTTTCATGCTTTTTTACTGACTCCGATTATAGTATTGCTTAGTATCTTCGATCGAAGCGACGCCGGGGGTACCCCCAGGAAAGAAAAAAAAAAAAAAAAGGGTAAAAGGTAGAGCGGCCTTTTCCTGGGGGTACCCCCCAGACCCCCGGCCTCGCTGCGCTCGAAGAGTATAATTGGGGTTAGTAAATGAGCGGGTACGGACCCTCGGGTCTGCATGTGCATGTTTATTTTGGCATTGGCATTGTACATACATGTCAGCGGGCCCACTCGAGCTCCAAAACGCCAGGTATTCAACGAGAAAAAGGAACTTGAACTTGTATCGATTTGAACAAAAGCAGATGGGATGCGACTGCCGTTTTCTTTGGCACCTCGATCTACCTTGAGGAAATGCAGTTTAGGCGCTTTTGAAAGAACCAACGAAGAATCATCAAGGCAGGTGCGAGGTGTGAGGTGAGAGGCTGCTCTGCCAGTCTGTACCTTCCCTCAGAAGCTTGGGCCACACAAAGCGCTTTTTGGTGGTGCCGCTTCTTTGTGGTGCCTGCCCACCGCCAAACGCAGCTCCTCGCAGCAAGACGGCAGCCAAGGCGTCAAATCAATGCTTGCAACCGACGAGCTAAACTCCTCTCCATACCCAAAGTCAATTTTTCAATTGCAAGACGAGGGGCATTTGAAAAACAGCCGCATCGACCGTCCAAGCCATCTCGACGCCTCCAGGCCTCCAGACCTCCAGACCTCCAGACTGACTCGCGAGCCGCCCGGACTAACTCAATCGCGAGGGCAAGGCAAATTAGCACCGGATCCACTTGGCATTCTTGCTGTATTAGCAGCTAGGCTGCCAGACTGCCCGCGGCATTGCAACAGCCACGAGGCACGGAATAGGGATTAGTGTAAGCAGCGCCGTCAAATCAAATGCCGCCGACTCGCCGAGCTAGGGGCGCCGCGCCCACCACCAGCCTGACCCAGGCCCCAGAGGCGATCCCGTCTGCGCCCAGGACTTTGCGATCGCGGATTGCGGTTAGAGATAGCAACACTAAGAACACCACTTCCGGGAACAACAGCAGCAGCAGCAACAACAGCAGCAACAACAACAGCAGAAACAACAGCCAAAAACCCCCCAATTCCCCTGCAAAACACAAAAATCATCGTCGCGCGGCCCGTAGCATGGCTTCGAGCACCGAGGCCGGTGGGGGCACCCATGTTGGCGTGGCCGACGCGGACATGGCCGACGCTGCCAGTGTCGCGGCAACACCCGCCGCCGCCCATGCTTCCGATGCGACTGGCGAGGGCGACGCCGAAAAAGACAAACCTCCCAGCGGCGCAAATGCGCAATCGCAACATGCGACGGCCAATGGGAGTGTCGCTCGCGTCGACGTGGCTCCGATATCGAATATGGGCATCGACTCAGCCAGCGATCCCGCAGAAATAGACCAGGATGCAGATGCCGATGCCGATGCAGATGCAGACGCCGATGCGGATGCCGACGCCGATGCGGATGCCGACGCCGATGTCGACGCCGATGCGGATGCGGATGCTGATGCGGATGCCGACGCTGATGCCGATGCCGATGCCGACGCTGATGCTGAGGCCGACACCGACGCCGAGCCCGGCAAAGCAGCACCGCGCGGTCGCCGCTACAACTCAACCAAGAGCATGGTGCACCTCATCCGGGATACCTCCGAGTATCTCTGCGACTACAAGGAATTGATAGACGGCGAGTACGTCATCGCCGTGTCCCGACCTCCCCTCTGCTGATTTTGTTTTTTTTCTCTCCTTTTGCTGCGCCATAACATGCTAACAGCTCCCCTTCCACCACCTTGTCTTTCTAATCTTAGAGAGGAATACATCGCCAGCGGATTCCAGCGCCTCGTCAACAAGCGCAGCCTTCCCGACTATTTCGATGTCATCAAGGAGCCTATAGCCTTCAGCACTGTTCGCGTACGTTGCCTCCCGTCTCCCGCCTCCCGCAGTCATACCTTTTCGAGTGCTAATGCTAATGCTATCCACCCCTACGGCACAGGCAAAACTCCTCAAGAAGCTGTACACCTCGTTCAACGAGTTCGTCGTCGATGTCGCCCGCATCTCCCACAATGCGCAGGTCTACAATCGGCCGTCGGCCCCCATTTTCTCCATGGCTGTTCGCCTCGCCGAGGTCTTCAAGGACAAGCTCGATGAGCTCGTCAAGAGTGGTGCCATCACAGCCGAGGATGCCAAGCTGCCCGACCTCGGTCCACTGCCGGAATTCGAGGACTCGCCGCCGCCGCTGGAGGAGGCGGAAGAAGACGAAGAAGAGGACGAGGAGGATGATGACGAGGAGGAGGACGACTCGGACGATGAAACAGGCAAGGGGCGGGGGCGCCGTGGCCGAAGACGCGGTCGCAGAGGCGGCCGCGGCGGGGGCAGCGGAGCCGCCGACAGAGACGACGACCACAAGAAGAGAGGGCGCCCGCAAAAGGTCTTTTCCCCGCTGGAGGCGCGCATCCACTTGCTTCTCAGAGGCATTCGCAAGTTCCGCAACGAGGCCACCGGCCACCTGCGCGTGTCGCATTTTGACAAACTACCCGACCGGAACGTGATGCCAAACTACTACGCCGCCATCCACAACCCCATAGCACTCGACCAGATCAAGCGCAAGCACAAGCGCAAGAAGTACGCGAGTATCGACGAGGCGCTGCAGGACCTGGAGCTCATGTTCGAGAACGCCAAGGCCTTCAACGAGGAGGACAGCATCGTGCATCAGGATGCGGTCGAGCTGCAGAAGGAGGCGCGTCTCCTGGCCGAGCAGGAGAAGGCGAAGTCGGACGACCACTTCCGCGGCGAGGACGGCAGGCTGCCGCTGTCGAGCATCCACCACCAAGGGGACACGTGGAAAGTCGGTAGGTTTGGAATGTCTGCCACGCGCGCGAGTGCCGCGAATGCCGCAAGTGCCAAGTGCCGCAAGCTAATAATCATGACGTGCGA
>WXYE02065477.1:0-37374 GCA_011319275.2 Echinosphaeria canescens | reverse complement strand
GCAGACCGCGTGCCTGGCGGCGGTGCCGGCATTGCGCACGGTGGGCGAGGCGCATGCGGCCGCCTGCATCGCGCCGTTCGATAACGCCGCCGCCGAAGTTCAGCCACGCGCCATAGCACCCCAGCCATGACCACCGCCCCACCCCTCATCGAAGCCCGCGGTCTGCGCAAACATTTCGAACGGCCCCGGCGTCTGCTGGCCCGGTCGGTGGCGCCGTTGCGCGCGGTCGACGGTGTCGACCTCCAGATTGCGGCCGGCGAAACCCTGGGCCTGGTCGGCGAGTCGGGCTGCGGCAAGTCCACCACCGGCCGCCTGCTGCTGCGGCTGATCGAGCCGAGCGGCGGCCGCATCCTGCACCACGGCGAAGACATCACCCGGCTCGGTGCCGCTGCCATGCGCAGTAAGCGTCGCGCGATGCAGATCGTGTTCCAGGACCCATATGGTTCGCTGAACCCGCGTATGCGGGTGGAAGACATCGTCGCCGAGCCACTGGTGATCCACCGCGAGGGCAATGCGCAGAGCCGTGCCGCACGCATTCGGCAGTTGCTGGACGTCGTGGGCCTGCCTGCCGGCGCGCTGCAGCGCTACCCGCACGAATTCTCGGGTGGTCAGCGCCAGCGCATCGGCATCGCGCGGGCGCTGGCGCTCGCGCCCGAGTTCATCGTCGCCGATGAGGCGGTATCGGCCCTGGACGTCTCGGTGCAGGCCCAGGTCATCAACCTGCTGCGCGAACTGCAACGCGACCTCGGGCTCACTTATCTATTCATTTCGCACAATCTGGCAGTGGTGCGCAACATCAGCGACCGCGTGGCTGTGATGTATCTCGGCCGCATCGTCGAAGTCGGCACGGCAGCTGCCCTCTTTGAACGGCCACGGCACCCCTACACACAAAGCCTGCTGGCCGCCCTGCCGGCTGAGCACCCCTCGCAGCGGCGCAGCCAGGTCGCGCTGCGCGGTGACCTGCCGCACTCGAGCGCCACCGGCGCCGGCTGCCGCTTCGCCAACCGCTGCCCGCATGTCGCGCCGCGGTGCCTCACCGAAGATCCTGCCCTCACTGCCATAAGCACCTCAATCACCTCAACCACCACCATCGCAGCCAACGGCCCCGACCACCTGACCGCCTGCCTGCGCGTGGCTGACGGCAGCCTGCCCGGCTGAGCCGCGCCGTCCCACGGACACCACCGCCCCAAGGAGCCCGCATGAGCGCCAAACCCCGCATCCTGGTTGCCGAGTGCATGCAGGAAATCTCCTCCTTCAACCCGGTCCCATCGAACTACGAGAACTTCCACATCGAACGCGGTGCCGAGATGTACGCGCAGCAAGGGCTTAACACCAGCCTCGGCGGCGCGCTGGCAGAGTTCGAGAGCCTGGGCATGGAGCCCGTGCCGACCATCGGCGCACGCGCCGGCTCGGCGGGCATCCTGTCCGCCGCCGGCTGGCTGCGCCTCTCTACCGAGCTGCTGCAGGCCATGGCCGCCCAGGCCGAGGGGCGCATCGACGGTGTCTACTTCTCGCTGCACGGCGCCATGGGCGCGGAAGGCGAGCCCGACCCCGAAGGCCATCTGCTGACCGAGGTGCGCCGACTGATCGGCCCCGAGGTGCCGATAGTCATTTCGCTCGATTTGCACGGCATCATGACCGACCGCATGCTGCGCCAGATCGACGGCGTTGCCATCTACCACACCTACCCGCATGTCGACTTCGCCAGCACGGGTCACCGCGCGGCGCACATCCTGCACCGGCTGGTGACGGAGAAGATCCGGCCCACGATCGCGCGCGTAGTGATTCCCGCGCTGGTGCGCGGCGACGAGCTCATCACCAAATCCGGCTGCTACGGCGAACTTATCCGGGACGCCACTCGGCTCGAGCTGGAAGATACCGCCATGTCGGCCGGCATCATGATCGGCAATCCGTTCACCGACGTGCCCGAGCTGTGCTGCCAGGTGATCGTGGCCACCGCTGGCAACGCTACCGTAGCGCGGGAAGAAGCGCTGCGGCTGGCGCGAGAATTCTGGCCGCTGCGCCACCGCATGCAGGGCAAGCTCGTGCCCCTGGCCCGGGCCATCGCGCAAGCCAAGGCCATGCACGGGCCGGTGGTCTTCACCGACGCGGCCGACGCCACCTCGTCCGGTGCCACCGGCGACTCCAACCTGATCCTGCGCGGGCTGCGCGACGCGGGTTACCCGAAGCGGGTGCTGGCGCAGATCGTCGACCCGGCTGCCGCGGCGGCCGCTCATGCCGCGGGCGTCGGTGCCATGGTCACGGTGGAACTGGGTGGCGCAATGGACCCGGGGCGCTTCGAACCGATGCAGGTCACAGCCACCGTGCGGTTGCTTTCGGATGGGCAAGCCCGGCTGGAAACCATGAAGACCGGCCTCGACGCAGGGCCCACCGCGGTACTGGCCTTCGACAACTTCACCGTGCTGGTGTTCAGCCGCACGCTGAGCCTGTTCGACCGAGCAATGTATTACGCCAACGGCCTGGAGCCGCGCGACTTCGACCTCATCGTCGTCAAGTCGCCGCATACCGAGTACCACATGTACGACGCTTGGGCCGATGCCAACTTCAACATCGACGTGGCCGGCGCTACTTCGGCCAACCTCCCGTCGCTAGGTCACCGCGTCTGCGCGCGGCCCATCTACCCGCTAGATGCGGATGTGTCCTTCGACGACCCGAACGCCACCGTCTACCAGCGCTGAAAGTCCGCACAGCCCAGCGCGCCTTTGCCCACCGGAGCAAGCACCATGCAAATCGAAGCCGTTGATTTTTTCTACCTGTCGATGCCCGAAGTCACGACCGAGGCAGATGGCAGCCAGGACGCCCTGCTAGTCCGCGTGGCCGCCGGTGGCTTCGTCGGATACGGCGAATGCGAGGCCGCACCGCTGCCGTCCATCGCTGCCTTCGTATGCCCGATGTCGCACGGCGCGTGCCGGCCAGTCTCGGACTCGGTGCTGGGGCGTTCGCTGGACACGCCGCAGGACATCGCCGCCATCGCCGCCGACGTGGCCTACAACAGCATGGACGTGCTGCAGGCCGCGCACACCTTCTCGGGCATCGAAATGGCGTTGTGGGACATCCTGGGCAAGGCGCGCGGCGAGCCGGTGTGGAAGTTGCTCGGCTACCCTACCTCGCACCCAAAGACACCTTATGCCTCGCTGTTGTTCGGCGACGATGCGCAGCAGACGCTGGCACGCGCGCGCAAGGCCATGCAGCAAGGCTTCCAGGCGGTAAAGTTCGGCTGGGGTCCGATCGGACGCGGCACGGCGGCAGCCGACGCCGAGCACTTCCACGCGGCCCGCGAAGCCATCGGGCGCGACGGCATCCTGCTGGTCGACGTGGGCCAGATCTTCGTGGACGACGTGGCCCGCGCCGCAGAGCGCATCGACGCGCTGCAGGCCGCCCGGGCGCTCTGGCTCGAAGAACCGTTCCACGCCAGCGCCCTCGAAGAACACGCCGCGCTGGCCGCGCTGTGCGGCAGCCTCAAACTTGCCGGAGGCGAGGGCGCGCACAACGTCTACATGGCCCGCCACATCATCGACTACGGCCGCGTCGGCTTCGTGCAAATCGACTGCGGGCGCATTGGCGGCATTGGCCCGGCGAAGCAGGTGGCTGACCATGCCGTGGCCCGCGGCGTGACCTACGTGAACCACACCTTCACCTCGCATCTGGCTCTGAGCGCCTCGCTGCAGCCCTACGCAGGCTTGGCACAGCACACTATTTGCGAGTACCCGGCTGCGCCCAAGGCGCTGGCGGTGGAGTTCACAGCCAACCACCTACAGAAGGACAGCCAAGGCAGGATTCGCGCGCCCGACGCGCCGGGCCTGGGCATCGACATCGATGCCGCTGCGGTGCAGCGCTACCGGGTCGAGGTCGACATCCGGGTGGCTGGCAAATCCCTCTATGTTTCGCCGGCGTTCCGCCGCTGACGTCACCCACAGTGCACCTTCCCCTTTCACCATGGCTCCCCGCCGCCATGATGGCCGCCTCCAGCCTGATGACCACAGGCGAAGCCGTATTCCTGCGCTTGCTCAGCGGCGACGCGAGCCAGGGCCAGGTGCTGTTGCTGCGTTCGGGCATGCAGCTGGCGCTGGTCTGCGGCGCCTGCGCGGCCCGAGCCGGGGGCCTGCTGGCGATGCTGCGCACGCAACGCATCGGTGGGCACGCGCTGCGCGGCACGCTGGCGGCGTTCTCATGGTGGGCCTATTTCATGAGCTTCAAGCTGCTGCCGTTGGCCCTAGCGACTACGCTTACGTTCTCGTCCCAGCTGTTTGTGCTGATGCTGGTCTGGCCGATGCTGGGCGAACGCGTGACGCGTCCGCAGCTGATTTCCACCCTGGTGGGCTTCCTCGGCGTGCTGGTCGCTGCACGCTTCTGGAACCCAATGGCGCTGGGGTGGGGCGTGGGCCTGGGCCTGTTCGCCGCGTTCACCGGAGCGGTAATGATCATGATCACGCGCTCCCTGGCGGTCACCGAGCGCACGGACACTATCCTGTTCTACATGGCACTGGCAGTGTTCGCCTCGGCCGTGCCGCAAGCCGCGTGGGACTGGCGGCCGCTGCCCGT
Organism: Echinosphaeria canescens; assembly: GCA_011319275.2. Lineage (NCBI taxonomy): Eukaryota > Fungi > Ascomycota > Sordariomycetes > Sordariales > Helminthosphaeriaceae > Echinosphaeria > Echinosphaeria canescens. The sequence goes on along the minus strand of WXYE02065477.1, from coordinate 32,811 downwards.
CAGTACGTGGCTATTGTTATTGGCGATGGCCGTGTGCGGCACCATGGGCGCATGGCTCATGGTGGGCGCATACCGCCACGCCACGCCCTCGGCCCTGGCGCCTTATGTCTATGCACGCCTGCTGTTCGCGGCGGCGCTAGGCTATGCCGTGTTCGGCGACGGGGTGGCCGTGTCTACCATGGTCGGCGCGTTTCTCATCGTGGCCAGTCAGTTGGTGGTGGTCTGGGCTGCGGCGCGCCGGCAGACACCGACCCCGGCGAGGTAGCCGTGTGAGGACCGGCGGTCGCTGGCGTTCGTCAACAGGCTTTTGCGGCCCGTCGTTGCCCGAAGCGCTTCGCAGTTTTGCTAACAATATCTCACTGCTGCATGCGTCTCACCCAACCGTTCGCTGCCCGCAGTGCCTGATGCGAGGCCAGCATCCGACCAGAAGCGCACATTGAGAACGATATGCGACAGCTCAGAGATTGGCTTCTCATGACCACCGGCAGCGTAACTTATGACGAAGCTATCGGGCACCGTACCCCGAAAAACAGGCTGTTGCACGGGGTCGTTATCGACCCCCGAATCGGCGATGCCTCACCGAAGTGATCGAGCAGGGAGAGATGCCAGTGAAAATCGGGCAAAACTCTCGAAAAAAATCCTCTCTGGGTGAGGCCCAGAAACGACTCCGCCCCCGTGAAAGGGGGCGGAATTGAACGAGATCATCTCTTGATCTCGACTGGCTGGCGGGCACTACAGGATTCGAACGCTCGCTGAGTTTCGGCACATCAACCTGTTTGATTTCTTTGATGTTTTTCCGCTGGATCCCTACTCGCAGAGATTGCTCTCGCAACAGACTGCTTGCTCTGGCGGCTAAAAATCAAATTCCTGACGTTCTTCATATCTCTCGCAGTGAGGTGGGTCAAGGATTGTATACACCACAAGTTGGTTTTGGCGGCGTCATCGCACAGGGTCATAAATTGGGATGGCTTTGGCCGGAGATGGCCGCCCGCAGCTTCAGGCCCCAGTAGCAGATCGCCGATATACGGGCGTGCCCTCACGCCTCTCGGGTCAACACCGCAAAGGCGCAAGTTGCTGCCAGCAAGACAACACCCAGAAAAGCCAGGACCGCGGAGAGTCCCCATGCCGCAGCGATCGGACTGGTCAGCCCCTGCACCACGGCCGCCCCGGCGAAGAACGAAAGGTTGATGGCGGCCAGGGCCTTGCCAGCATGCTGCGGGGCCACCACCGCGCGGCCCATCGCGAACAGCAGCGGCTGCACAGCGATGGCGGCGCCGAATACCACGAACGCTGAAACATCGAACCACACCGGCAGCACGACACCGCCAAGTGCCTGCGATATCCAGCCCCCGGGCCGCGCGGACGCTACGGCGACCAGCGCCAACGCGGCGACCAGGTGGCCGACGACCAGCAGGTGCCGACGGCGGCCGCTGCGGCGATCCACCACGCCGTAGATCATCGGCCCGACCACCAAGGCGATGGTCAGCGGCAGCAGCGCGTTACCCGCCTCGATGCGTCCGAGGTGCCGCACATCCATGAGCCACGGACCGCCCCACAGACCGCGCACCGCGATGACTGCTGCAAAGGACGAAAAAGCCAAGACGACGATGCCGCGCAATTGTGGCGAGAGTCCGATCCGAACCACCTCGCGCGCCTCCGCCTTGATGCTTCGCCCGGTCGCCGCAGGCCCAGCGCCCTCGTTCGAGACGAAGAACGTGACCAGCGCCGCGATGATCACCGCGAAGATGGCCGAGGCCCAGAAGCCGGCGCGCCAACCATGGTGTTCGATCAGCCACGCCAGCGGACTGGCGGACAGCAGCATGCCCGTGTTGCCAACGCCCTGGATCAGGCCGGACCACAGGCCGAACTGCTGGGGGGTCAGCAACTTGGCGGCCAACGTCATAGGGCACAGCAACATGCCGCAACAGCCGATGCCCAGCACGACCTGCGCGGCCAGAAAGCCGCTGGCGCCGCCGACCGTTGCGGCCAGGACCGCGCCGACCGTCACGATCGAGAACAGCGTCAGCGATACGGTGCGCACACCGTACCGGTCGAGCGCCACGCCGACCGGAATCTGGCCTGCGGCGAACGCGAAGTGGTAGGCACCGGTAAGGCTGGCGAGGCTCGCCGCAGTCACGCCGATGTCCGCGCTGATCACATCCGTCGCCACCGCAGGCAGGGTTCGCAGCAGGTTCGACAGCATGTGGCCCAAAGCCAGCACCAAGAGCGGAACGCCGAACAGCAAGACCTCGCGATACGACGCGACCGGACGCCGACGCGCCATGGTTGAACCAGCCTTACTCACGCTTTTGTCCCCTGTCTCGATTGGTGTTGTGCATCCGCGGCGCTCCAGCGGAATCGGCGCACGTCATTCTAGGAAGGTTCGGCGTGAGCTGCCGGAGAGGGCCTACTTTGAAAGGCCAACGACAGCGCTCGGCGCAAAGCGGCTTTGATGCGATGGTTGGTTGAGGCCAGAAACAGAGCTGTGCGGGCCAAAGACTTCGTAGAACAGGAGCGCCGCAAGCATCGGCCCAACGATCGAGAATGCAAGGATCAATGGATCGCCTTCGCGGATTTCACTCTTGTCTGCGAATCTCGAATCAAGTCGGTGAGCGTCTCAAAGACAAGCGAAACTAAGCTGTCGTGCCAGGTGGTGGCCAAGTCTGGGAAGGCGCTGGCTTTCGGCGATGCGATCCTGGCCAGCGCCGGCGCACCGCCGCCCTTTAATTTTTCGGCAGCGAGCGACGGCCTCAATGATCCCGGCTGGCCGCGCTTCTTTGCGGCGCGTCCAGTTGGCTTCGGTCATGCTGAAAGCGTGAGGCGCCGCTCTTTCAAGTAGCGATCCAGCATCTCAACCGATGCACGAGGCTCCGCGAACGCCACATAGGTGTCCGGCCTAAGCAAGTAGGCGGCGTCGCGAGCAAGCCCGGCCTCGCCGTGCTTTGCGTCCCACTCGAATTGGTTGACTTGAATGCCCCGGCGCTCGCCCCACGCCTCGAGGTTGGCCGCGGCAGTGCCGTAGACATGGACTTGCCAGCCGATGTGCGCGAGTGGAGCGAAATTGTCCACACCGGCCGTCTCCACCCACGGCAGGCGGTCGCCACCTTCCACCTTTCCAGCCTTGCCTGCACTCAAGGCACTTTCCTGATAGTTCAAAGTGGTCTGGGAAATCATCCGGAACATCATCTCGCGCACGCTGTCCACCCGGTAGGCCAGTCCCGCCAGCCCGGGCGCAATGCGGTTTCGCACAAAGTCCGCAAAGTCGCTCTCGGCCGTGACGAAGGTAAACATCCGATCGGTGGTCTCCACCAGTTTCCGGGCGAATGCTTTGCGCTCCTGGTCGTAACTGTCGAGTAGCGAGTCGGTCGCCTGCCCCTTGAGCACCGCAGCGAGCTTCCAGGCCAGGTTGATTGCATCTGCGATGCCGGTGTTCATGCCCTGGCCGCCCGCCGGGCTGTGCACGTGGGCAGCGTCACCGAGCAAGAAAACGCGTCCTTGACGGAAGCTGTCGGTGACACGATGGTGCACTCGGTAGGTCGAGAACCAGTTGACCGATTCCACCTTGACCCCCAGGCGCTCGATCGCCCGGTGCCCCACGTCCTCAAACGTTATTTTCTCGGGATCTCCATCGGTCACCACACCGATCAATCGGCTCAAGCCGGAGTGACCGTACGAGAGCACCGCCACGAAATCGGCGCTGTCCAGTGCGATGTGTGCTTCCCCAGCCGGCTCCAGACCACTCAGCTTCACGTCTGCCACATAAAAAATCTGCCTGTAGGTGCCGCCTTCGAAGCCAGAACCGATCTGGTGGCGAATCGGTGATTTGGCACCGTCGCATCCGCTCAGGTAAGCCGACCTGAAGACTTCCTCGGTGCCGTCTGCCTGCTTCAGCCGCGAAAGCACGTGGTCGGGTTGCGCGTCGAATGAAAGGAACTCGGTCTTTCGCTCGACGGTGACGCCCAGCGACTGCAGCTTGGCGATGAGCAATCGTTCGTGCTCGTCCTGCGGGTAGGTAAGGATGTATGGGGACGGCGTGACATCAGCCCCGGCCTCGCCCATCGCCAGGCTTGCCCGGCGTTTTCCTTTGGCCCACAGGTTCATCGTGAGTATGGGATGGCCTGCGGCGACCACGTCTTCCGACAGCCCGACCTGGCGATAGAGCTCCAACGTGCGGGCTTGCACCGCCATGGCGCGGGAGGTCTCGCCAGGCCCCGCACTCTTGTCGATGATGCGGACCGGCACGCCCTGTTGGGTAAGCCAAAGGGCATGCACCAGACCGGTCGGGCCGGCGCCGACGATGAGGACATTGGTGTCTTGATTCATGCGCACTTCCAGCAAGTGACTTTAAAGTCATTTTTAGCAGATGCGGTTCGAGTGTCAACGTTGAGAGGAGACAGCAGCTGCACGGTCTAGGGTGAAGAAACTGCGCATGCAGTCACTGTCTCACTTGCCTGCCGCGTTCAAGTGCCACGCCGAAGAATTTCGGGCTTAGCTGCAGGCAAGATAAATTGCGGGCTCCGCTCCGAGGCAGTCATTTGATGATTGCTGTCGAGTGGCAGCAACGGACCAAGCCTGCCCTGATAGGATGGCTCTTTTCGGCCAGCAGCTGACATTCCGGTCAGGCATCGACCTCAAGCTATTCACCAAATCTTGTATTTAAACACTGAGGTTCGAATGTCCCGCTACGCTCAACTCACGCCCGTACTGCTTTCCAATCCCGCCGCGCGGGTCGTTCTGACGTTCGACGAGCTTGACAAGATCGTGCCGGGTGGGCTGCCGACATCTGCTAAGCAATACCCTGCGTGGTGGGCAAATAACGCGGCAAGCCAGCCACATGCAAAGTACTGGCTTGATGCCGGACGACGTGCCACACCTAACTTCAAAGAAAATCGTGCAGTATTCACCTTGGATGCTGCCGTAGACACTGGCGAGTTGGCAGCGGCGGTGGTCGATGAGTCGACGCCACAAGACCTGACGGAATATGTTGAAAGCAGCTTGAGCCTCGAGCGCGACCTCGAAGACCAGATAGTAAGTCAGCTTGATGTACTGGAGCCCGGCATGACGCTCATCTCGCGGCAAGAGTCTAGCGATGTCGGGAGGCTCGACCTGCTCGCGCGAGACGCCGCGGGTCGCACAGTAATCATCGAATTGAAGGCAGGCGAGGCGAAGGACTCATCAATCGGACAAATTGCGCGCTACATTGGCTGGTATGCGCAAAAAGAGAGCACCCCGCCACGAGCCATTTTGATCGCATCGGGATTTGCGGAGCCGGTGAGGTGGGCGGCAAAAGCAATTCCGGGATTGAAACTGATGACGTATCGCGTGCAATTCGCGTTCGAAGAGGCGACCGTTTAGAAGAACAGGGAAGACAGCCCAACCACGCACGTGGGCTAATTATGGTTCCGAACTCGCCGATTGTGACTGCGGACCGAGTACCCAAGCCGAACGATTGCGCGCATGCGTCGGTGGAGCAAAACACAACTTTTGGCTTGCCCTCGATTGGAGAAACCGTATCAGTCACAAACTGGATGGCTTCGGCATACAGGCTTGCCGCCTCCTGGAATTTCCCAACGTCATCAACGCAAATGGAGGCTGTGGGGCAGGAAATGGAAACCAGCCCTGGCGCAAGCACACGAACCGGCTTGACGATCAACCAAGCACAAACTGGGACGACCCCAAAAAACAGAACGCATGAACGGATTAGAAGACGAATTCCGCACCGCATCGTTATATGGGCAACACGCAAAGATTGCGACCTGCCAATGAAGTAGATTGATTCAACGTAGGTGAGGCTTGACACGCTCTTTCAGCAGCGAGACCAACTCAGGCTGCATAAACTGATAGTCGTCCCGAATGTCCAAGCAAATCACCCTCTTCCCGGACAGATGCCGTTTGAACCGCCGGGCAAGCTGCGTGCGATGTCGTTTCTCCATGACGAACACAACATCTGCCCATTGGACCTGGTCGGCGCTCAAAGGGCAGTCTGCGTCGGAAGCCAAGCCCGCAGAATCCGTTTCGACACCTGCCACCGTCGAAAAAACATGTTCTGCCGTGGGGCTACGCAACCGATTCCGACTGCAAACAAAAAGCACTCGTTGCATGGGTCACTGGCGCCCTGAAGAAATGGGCAACTTTCGAGTGTGGATGCCGCTCCGGCCATCGTATCAGGCCACATAGGCAGTTGAGTGAGTCGCCTGACGTGTCTCCGGCTCGACGCACCTGCTCGATGAGTCGCCTCTTGACAATTGCTGGCATCGTATCGGGCTACACAAGCGTTTACCGTCCCCGAAAAACAGGCTGTTGCACGGGGTCGTCATTGGCAGCCGAATCGGCGACGCCTCACCGAAGTCATCCAGCGGGGAGAGATGCCGAAGAAAATCCGGTGAAATGCTCGAAAAAAATTCTCTCTGAGTGAGGCCCAGAAACGATTCCGCCCCCGTGAAAGGGGGCGGAATTGAACGAGATCATCTCTTGATCTCGACTGCCTGGCGGTGAGCCCAGTCTCGACCAAACCTGTCTCTCCATTTCAAGCCCGTGAACCTGGCGTTCACAGGCTGTTTTTTTGCCTGGAAATCGTCACGCAAGATCCCGGGAACAGGGATTTTTACAGGGATTTTTTTGTTCTGAACGTCCGCCGGTGACCTCCCGATGTCGCGCTAGCCCAGGCCCAGCCTGGCGATGCCGGCTTTCGCGGTGCCGATCGAGCGATAAATAACAGGGAAATTTTTTCGACCTAGCAGGGAATTTTGGTGACGAAACTCGGCCAGAACAGGGAATGGCTTTGCACATGGTTCGCTGCGCCGCCGCCGTCCAACGGCCTTCGAAGTCGACGTCATAGAACGCCTCACAAGCCGCTTTTGACATCGGGGCAAGGGGGTAGGTGCACCACAGCCCATTTTTCGCGCCACGAGGCTCCAATCCGTCCACCCCCATTTCGGCGCTGCAAAACTCTCGGACAGCCGGCGCGGCCGCTGCACGGATTTGTCTTGGCTTACGTGCCCACTGGCATGTTTCGCCAGAAAACGTTCGCACAGCCTCGGACATGGATCCGTTGAACGTCTTCGACGGCTGGATTGAGGGATGTCTGAATGCAGGCCGATGATCGGCATGCGAGGCCCCCCCAAATGCGGTGCCTCACGACTTTCAGCGCCGCGAAGATTTCCGCGCCAGCGGGCCGTCGATCGCGGCGCCAAAGTGGCCTTGGAGACCTTGCAGCCCCCCCCTTCGGGCCATCCCGTTCGCGTCGACCAATCGGTTTTCAGAACATATTTACCGCGGGCAGGCGACGCACTTGCAAAGATGGACGTGTGCCGGGCGCTGCGGTGCTTGGCGTCAAGCTTTCCACTGGGTTGAACCGGGCTGATCGCGCTGCGATCGCAGAAGACGCGCTGTTTTTTCATGCCGCCCGGCCAGGCCATTGCTCGGAGGTATGGCACTTTGTATCGTATTGGATTGTCCTGTTTGGTGGTCCCCAATGTGTGCTCAAAACTGCGCCCCCGTCGCTGAAGCGGCGGCTCATCCCCTGAAAATTTCCAGCGTGCTCGAAGTCGAGCTTTGGAAAACGCGGCCGTTTTTCGCGCATCGGCATCTGCCCTGCGATGACGAGGAGTACGCCCGCTACGCCGCACTGGTGGCCGATATCCAGGACCGCGGCATTCAGAAGCCGCTCCTGGTGGACGCGAGCTACACGGTGATGGACGGCCATTTTCGGCTGCAAGCAGCGGTGGAGTTGGGTTTGGAGACGGTTCCCGTGAGGGTGCTATGGAACATCTCCCCGCAGGAACGCTATTTGATCAGTGCGCATGGGCCCGATTGTTCGGATTTGCAGTACCTGGGGTTGAAGAGGCGTTTGGCGCCACCCCTGCCCTCGCCTACCCTTGAGGCATTGCCCAAGGAATTGCCGGGGAAAGTGTCCGAGGCTTCTGAACTCGCCGGCACGTACGAGCCGACTAAGGTCGGAGAGACGGCGCCGCCGACTGCCCGTAAAGGCGCCGAGGCGCAATCCGCGGATACGGCTGAGGCGGCAGGAAAGGTTACGCAAGAAGGAACGCCCGAGGTTTGGCACGAAGATGGCGCGAACTCGAATTCGATCAGCGGGGATCAGGCGGTGCCCCCCTGGCTTGCTGGCTTTTGTGCAGATGAAGATGTCGATTCCACCCTGGGCAAAAGTGAATCACGACTCGCTTGCCGCTTGGCAGTCCGGCAAGAAGTGGGCTCCGTGTGCGCGAAGCGACGCGGAGCACGCGCACCGCCATTTACGAAAACGCTTCGGCCGACCGGGCGTTCGCCGCCGGCGCGGCTCCGTCGTGCTTCTCTGCTCGTTATGGCTGCATGAGACTTGAGCGGCGACGTACTGCCGCGCGTTCGTTCGCGCGCGGATGCGATGCGCTGTCCGAAGATTTCGCTCGGACGGCGAGGATGAGCGCGTCCTGACGTAAGGAGGAAATGGTGCCAGGCGCCTCGGAAGGTGTAGTTGCGCCTGGTTTTCCGTGAGCGACGCGCACTTAACGCTGCACAAGGTGGTGGGCCGCCAGTTACGTATGGTCTCGGCCTAAATGCCTATCTGGATCAGGCACCCCGATGGCAAATCCGCGCGGCCCAATTTTCGAGAGGGTCAACCAGCCGCATCAGCCGCATTTCTCCGAATGCGGTTGGCAAAATCTCACTGTGCCAGGTTAAGGCCCATCTCTTGCAGCTTCGTCCGCCAGGTGTTGATCTCCTGCCCGATGAGCAGTTTTAGGTCCGCACTGTTGCGGTAATACGGCTCGGCGCCGTGCGAGACCAGTTCTTCGACCACCGCAGGCTTGGCCACCACACGCTGCATGTCCTCCGAGAGTTTGCGGATCGCCAACGCCGGCGTCCCCTTGGGCGCGAAGATGGCGAACCACGGCACCATGTCGAAGCCCTTGATGCCGCTTTCGTCCAGGGACGGGATCTCCGGCAGCACGGCCGAGCGCTTAAGCGGCGTCACCGCCAGCGCCCGCAGCTTTTGCGCCTTGATCATCGGCATGGCCGTCAGGGTGCTGTCGAACATGAAGTCGATCTGGCCGCCCATCACGTCCTGCAACACCGGGGCATTGCCTTTGTAGGGCACGTGCAAAGCCGGCATGCCGCCGGCGTGCATCATCACCGCGCCGGCCAGGTGCGAACTGGTGCCGACGCCCGGCGAGCCGAAGGTCAGCTTGCCGGGCTGGGCCTTCGCCGCCGCCGAAAGGTCGGTGAAATTCTTGTAGGGCGAGTCGGCCCGCACCAGCAACACGGAGGGGGCCGCGGCAGCCGCCGTCACCGATGCCAGGTCACGGTCGGGCGAAAACTTGGAAGAAGGCGCGACGATGGGCAGCAGCGCCAGCGACGAACTCGCCCACAGCAGGGTGTAGCCGTCCGGCTCTGCACGGGCCACGAACTCGGCCGCGATCGCACCGGCGGCGCCCGGCTTGTTGTCCACCACCACGGGTTGTCCGATCTGCTCCGACAGGCGCCGCGCCACCACCCGGGCGATGAGGTCGGTCGGCCCGCCGGCGGCAAGGCCCACGATCAGCTTCACCGGCCGGTCGGGATAAACCTGGGCCGATGCACCGCCGGCCTCGAGCACGCTCAGCGCGCACACCAGCGCAGCGATCCAGCCTTGAGCTTTCATGTCTTGTCTCCATCGTGAACGGTTGAAAACGGCCGGCTTGTTCGGGCTCGGACTGCCACGACGCTTCGACGCATCCTAGGGGCGGGATTTCCTGAAGTCCATTGCATTTTTAGCCTCGTACTATTGCTGCTACAGGCAATATCGCCGCGCCCAACATCCAGCCCACTTGACCATGCTCCTCGAACTACGCGACCTGCGCGCCTTCATGGCCGTGGCCGAAGAACTCCATTTCGGCCGGGCCGCGGCGCGGCTGCATATCTCGGCCCCGCCACTCACACGCCAGGTGCAGAAGATCGAGGCCCAGCTCGGCGCGCGCTTGTTCGACCGCACCAAACGCAGCGTGGCCCTGACCGCCGCAGGCCGTGTGCTGGTGGACGACGCCCAGGCCATCCTGCGCCAAGCCGACGGCTTGGCCGAGCGCGTGCAGCGAGTGGCACAGGGGGACACGGGGCTGCTGCGCGCCGGCGTGGTCGGCATCGCCCTGATGTCGCAGGCGCGCGAAGTGCAGCGCCGCATCGCGGCCGAGCTCCCGCAGGTGCGCGTGACTTGGTCGGTACTGAGTTCGGCCGACCAGGTGGCGGCGTTGCGCGAGCGGCGGTTGGACGTGGGCTTTGTCCACACCCCGATCGAACACGAGGGCCTGGTCGTGCGACGCCTGCAGCGCGAGCCGTTGGTGGTGGCGCTGCCCGAGCAGCACGCGCTCTCGGGCCGCAGCGCAGTGAGGTTGGGAGACCTGCGCGGCGAGGTGTTTCTGGTGGGCACACGCGAACAGTCTCCGAACGACTACGACCGACTTATCAGCGGCTGCAAGGCAGCCGGCTTCTCGCCGCGGCTGGACCTGCAGCGCCAGTCGCTGGCCAGCTTCGTTGGCCTGGTCGCCATCGGTGCAGGCGTCGCCGTGACGCCGGCGTCCATGGCGCTGGCCACCTACCAGGGCATCCGCTTCGTGCCGCTGGAAGGCGCGGGCCAGTATTCGGAGATCTCCATGGCGTGGCACCCGGGACAGGTGACGCCAGTGCTGGCGCGCCTGCTGCAGTGGCTAGAAGAAAAGCCATCGCGAGGTCGCGCGCGCCGTCGCACCCCATGAGCGCATCCCTTGAAAGTAACCTTGTCGGGACTTCTTTTTATTGCCTTTAAAAGCAAGAGTTAGCAGCCAAAAATGTAATGGACAACAAGACGAGTGACTCCTAGCATTCGACCCCGCAGCCCACCTGCACCCCACCGCAGATGCCAAAGGACCGACCATGACGCTGAGCTTTCGCCCACTCCACCCCCATTTCGTGGCTGAGGCCAGCGACATCGATCTGCGTGAGGTGCACGACGCCGCCACCCTCGCGCAGATCCGCGAGGGGATGGACCGTTATGGCGTGCTGGTCTTCCGTGACCAGCGCTTCACGCAACCCGAGCAACTTGCCTTCAGCGAACGTTTCGACGGCACCATCCACCGAGCGACTTCGGCCGCCACCGTGAGCAAGAACCGTTACGGCGACGACGCTTATGGCGACATCGGCAACGTCGATGAAAAGGGTGAGGTGATGAGCCCCGACGACCGGCGACGCATGAACGGCATCTGCAATCGGCTGTGGCACACCGACGCCTCGTTTGTCGACCCCTGCGGCCGTTATTCCATGCTGTGGGCCAAGGTGGTACCGCCGGTGGGCGCCGATACCGAATTCGCCGATATGCGCTGGGCATACGACACTCTGACGGCTCCCATGCGCGAACGGCTGGAAGGCCTGAAGGTGTTCCACTCGATTGTCTACTCCCGCAGCACGCTGGGCTTTCAATTCTCGGCACAGGAGCGCGAACGCTTGGCCGGTGCGGTACAGCCGCTCGTCCGCACCATCCCGGGCTCGGGCCGCCACTCACTGCACCTGGCCTCGCACGCCTCGCACGTGATCGACTGGCCCGTTCCGCAAGGCCGGCTGCTGTTGATGGAACTCACCGAGCACGCCACGCAACGAGCCAACGTGTACAGCCACGCGTGGCGCGAGCGTGATTTCGTGATCTGGGACAACCGGGCCACGATGCATCGCGCAACGCCATTCGACGACGTGCACCAGCGCCGCGAGTTGATCCGCACCACCACGATCAACCACCCACGCGCAGAAGAGTTTGCGTGAGATTGATCTACTGACTCGAGCGGACCGCGCTTGTTTGGCTTCGACCCATGCATCTGTGCGGTACTGGCCGAACCACCGATTCGGCCAACGTGTGCTTTGCATCTAGCGTAAAGCTTTGCCCTCCTCCGTCGGATCAGTCGGAACAGAGAAGCAAGAAAGTGCTTTGACGCACGAACCAGCGGGCCTTTCCACGGCGTGGAGCGATACGGCGCATGAGCTTAGAAGACGCCGATGCTGCGTTCGCCCTTCGCTGTACTTGTGTAAACGCGGGTGGTTCAGGAGGTTCTGGCAAGATTGACTTGCGCCAGACACGGCCTTCCAATTCATGCCCCGCACGATAGGGCTATGCCTGCTTGCCCTCGCCATTCACCACATGGCTTTTGGCTCCATCGAATCGATGATATTGGCAAGATTCGAAGATCCCGCCTACGCTCACGCATGCGTGATGCACACCGTGGATTTGACCTCAACCAGACCGAGATTTTCAAGATGAATGTCAACCCGACCAGTAACAGTACGCTTCGTGTTGCGTTAGTAACGGGATCCACTTCCGGCATCGGTGCAGCTATCGCACGCAGGCTAAGCCACTTGGGCTATGCAGTGGTCCTTCATTCGCGAAGTTCTGCAGAGACCGGTCAAGCCATGGCTGCTGAGATGAAGCAGGCTGTGTACGTCAAAGCCGATCTTGCCCTGGAATCCGATAGGGTCCGACTGGTCAGCGAGGCCATCGCCGCGTGGGGCCAACTAGACGTACTCGTGAACAATGCCGGCATCAGTAAAGTTATTCCGCACGGAGACCTTGCATCCGCTACTTCTGCGGTATGGCACGAACTCCATGAGGTCAATGTCGTGGCGCCGTTCCATCTCGTCGCATTGGCCGAGTCGGCTTTGCGCGAAGCCGCCCGGTTTCGCCGAGCGGGCAGCGTGGTAAACATCAGTTCACATGCAGGTGTCCGTCCCAAAGGCGCATCCATTCCCTACGCGGTCAGCAAAGCTGCGCTCAATCACTTGACTCGCTTGCTCGCACTGTCACTATGGCCAGAAATTCGTGTCAACGCCGTCGCGCCGGGGTTGGTCGACACGCCGTTGACCACCGAGTGGACTGGCGCACAAGAGTTGTGGCGCGAGCGTGCTCCAATGCACCGGGCTGCAAGCCCGGACGACATTGCTCACGCCGTTGCCATGCTGGTCGCCTCGGATTATCTAACTGGGGAAGTGCTGCTGTCGGACGGCGGATTGAATCTGACCTAGGCTATGTTGGAGATCGATGCGAGGGCAGCCAGCAAGGCGGCAGGTGCGGTCCTCGAGACCCCTACCGATCTCCGGCTTGTTGCTGCAAGACCCACGCGTCAGTAGGCACTACCCATCGGGCCGCTTCCGAATTGGTCGACAGACGCCCGCTGCTTCATCGCCGCTTGCGCGGCGGCCCTGAAAAACGCGATGTCGCTGCCGACCGTGAGCATCTGGAATCCTTCGCTCAGCAATGCCTGCCACGTACGCGCGACACGTGGCGTCGTGCCCAGCGGCATCCCGAGTTCCCGCATGTCGATGACGCACCTGTCGATCAGCGCATTGACTTCGGGCGCATTGGTGTCGGTGGCGCCCATGGTGCAGGCCAAATCGACCGGACCGATGAATAACATATCTACGCCTTCTACAGCAGCAATGGCGCGTGCGTTCCGCATGGCCCTCTCGGTTTCCAGCTGCAAAATGACCATCAGGCCATCGTTGGCGTGTTGAACATAGTCTTCTCGCAATCCATAACCCGATGCACGAACTGCCATCGCGGCGTTGCCGCGAATTCCCTGCGGTGGATACCGGCATGCCGCGACGGCGGCGCGAGCGTCGTCTGCCGTGTCGATCATCGGAATCAAGACGCCTTGCGCCCCCGCGTCGATGATGCGTTTCAGGTAGACCGGATCGGCAGCGGGTACGCGCACGACCGGTGTGGTGCGCTCACCCGCCATCGTGGCGCGCATCAGCGCCATGCCGTCGGTCAGCGAGCCCGGTGCGTGCTCGTGGTCGATGATCACGAAGTCGAATCCGAGAATGGCCGACATTTCCGCGAAGGCCGGGTCCGTGCTCTGCAGCCACAGGCCGATCGATGCCTCACCGGCGCGGGTGCGCTGCTTCAGACGATTCTGGCGGTGCATGCCGGTCTCCTGCTTTGGCGCATGAAAAGGCGCTTCACAGCCGCGCACGGCGAACGAAGGCCGTGCCCTCCATCAGACGGCGAGCCGTTCTTGAGAACAACACTTCATTGATCGTCCAGTCATCCCCGGCGCGCACCACATCCGCCACGATGCCGAGCACGCCGCTGGGGTGCCCGATGCGGATCGGTTCGCGCAATGCGCGCGCCCGACACACGCCATGCACGACCGTTCCCTCGATGCGCGCCGCCACCGCCAAGCAAGTGGCACCGGTGCCCGCATAGGCCTTGTGCATGGTGTGTTCGACGAAGAGGTGAGCGGCCACGTCGAAGGTATGCGCTTCAACCGTGCCGCCGGTCAAGAAGTCGGCATAGTCGGCAGGCTCCGCCACGGTCACCTGGAACGGGAGCAAGTAACTGTCGATGCCGGCCAAGCGGCCCGCCTGGACACGAATCTCCTCCAGCACGGCCAGCTTTTCCTTGCTCAAGGAACCGGGCAGCTCGTAACCGCTCAGGCCGATGTCGCGCGCGCGGACGTAGACACAAGGGTTGGCCACGTCGACCACCGAGACCTCGACACGTCGGCCCAGCGCCACGACGTCGATGAGGTCGGATGCGCGCCCCGTGGGCAACAACCGCCCGGTGAATGCGCCCCGGGTCAGGGAAAAGTCCATCTGTACCTCGGCCCCGGTGCCCGGTACGCCGTCAATGTGCAGATCGCCTTCCACCAACGGCCTGCCATCGGCCACCTGCACGCGGATGTGAAGGATCTTGCCCGTGTTGACGTTGTGCACCCGCACCAGCGTCCAGGGCGCGACCGCGGGCACCAGGCCTTCCTCGATCGCGTAGTGGCCCACGGCCGCCGAGATATTGCCGCAATTGGTGTCGTAACTCACCACCGGATGTTCGACGCTGACCTGCGCGATGGTGTAGTCCACATCGGCCCCTTCCAACGTGGGCCGGCCGATGATGGCGCATTTGCTTGTGAGGTAGTCCGAGCCGCCCAGACCGTCGATCTGGCGTTTGTCCGGGCTGCCGAACAGTGCCAGGATCAGACGATCGCGCTCACTGCGGTCGCGCGGCAGGTTCGCTTCGTCGAGGAACACGGCTTTGCTGGAGCCGCCGCGCATCAGCACGGTCCTGATCGCCAGCTGTTCGCCTGTGGTTGGTGAGGTCATGGTTAATTGCTCCTGGCGGTTCGGTAGCCAAGCTCCCACTCGCCGATGATGGTTTGATGGATTTCGTTCGTGCCGTCGTAGATCTGCGCGACCTTCGCGTCGCGGAAGATGCGTCCGACGTGGTATTCCTCGGCGACGCCGTAGGCGCCGTGGATCTGGTAGGCGTCTTCGGCCGCCCGCATCAGCGCATTGGTGGAGAACATCTTCGCGATCGATGCTTCTTCCTGGCAACGCTCCACGCCTGAGTCGAGCAGCCAGGCCAGGCGCCGCGTGAGCAGGCTGGCGGCGTCGAGGCTCACGCGCATGTCGGCGATCTTGCCCTGGATCAGCTGGTAGCGACCGATGGCCTGGCCGAACACTTCCCTCTCCTTCGCATACGCCACGCCCAGTTCGAGGCAGGCGCGGATCTGCCCCACCGCACGTGCCGAGCAGGCCAACCGACCGATTTCCGTGCCGGTCATCAAGGACTTGTAGCCTTCGCCTTCGGGCAGCAGGCGGTGCGTCGCCGGCACACGGACTTGGTCGAAGAACACCTGCCCCGCGCCTTGCGAACGCGCACCAGCCTTGTTCTTGATGGGTGCGACAGAAACACCCGGAAGGTCCTTGTCGACGATAAAGGCGCAAATGCCTCGCATCCCCTTTGACTTGTCGATGGAGCCGTACGTCAGGAAGAAGTCGGCGTTGGCGACGTTGCTGATCCAGGTCTTGGCGCCATTCAGGATGTAGTGGTCGCCGTCGCGCACCACAGTGGTTTCCATGCGCCGCACGATGTCGGTGCCCGAATGGGCTTCGGTCACCCCGGTCGCACCCATGATGCGGCCTTCGCAAAGCGGCTTCAGATACCGCTGCTTGAGCTCCTCGCTGCCGTACAGGAGGATGGGCCGCCCCAGCGAGCAGCTTGGCCAGCCGGCGATCACCGCGGTCATGACGTCGACCCTGGCGAGTTCCTGGAGCAGCAACGACAAGGTCGTGTAGTCGAGGCCCATGCCGCCGTAGGCCTCTGGAATGACGCCTCCGATCAAGCCCATCTCGCCCATGTGGCGCACCAGTTCACGGGGATACGCTTCGTCGTTCTCGAATTCGTCCACACGCGGTGCGACTTCTCTGCGCATGAATGCGCGGGCGGTGTCGAGGATGGCCTGCTGGTCGGCCGTGGGGTTCAGATCCATGATGCTCTTGGTGTGGTTAGGTGGAAGTCAACGGCGCAAAGACGCGCGTTTGAGGAATCGGTGGCATCGGCCCGATCGCCCTCTCGCATCTCGCATCTCGGGCCAACGGTGGTCGTGCGGTCGACCCGTGCGCAGGAAGGTCTGGCTGAACTCACGGTGCCACCACTCCGGCAGTCCGTAGCGCAGCCAAAAGCCCCGGCGCATGTGTCAAGGCATTGACGACCTCGGCAGTGTGTTCACCGAGCATAGGCTGCAGCTTGCGGATCGGCAGTCGATGCGTGCCGCCGGCCGCCAGCGGAGAACGCAGCAGTGGCACCGTGCCGTAGTGAGGGTGTGCGACATCGGTCCGCAACTCCCGCTCCTCCAACAGGGGCCATGCGTTCAGCTCCTGCAGATCGAGCACTGGCGTGCCTGCCACCCCCAGGGCCTGCAGGCGCGCGGCGGCTTCCCACCGGGGCTGCGGTTTCAACCAACGCGACAGCTTCTGATCGATATCGGCCTCGTTCAATTTACGGGTGGCCTCATCCCATCCGGCATCGCAGCCGATGGTGCAGGCCAATGGCGGCCATCCGGCCTCGCCATCGAGCACAACGAACAGGTCACCGTCGGCACAAGAAAAACTCCCGCATGGCGCGGCGTGGGGATGACGGTTCCCCAAGCGAGACGTGGCTTCCGGCGGGCCGCTCTCAGCGGTAGGCCACAGCCATGCCAGCGACCACGCGCCCATGTCGAAAAGCGCCGTGTCGAGCAACACGCTTTCACCCGGAACGCGGTCGACGATCGCGCTGACGGTGGCCATCGCCGATGCCGCGGAGGTGAGCAGGTCGCACACCGACGGCCCGCCCTTCAACGGCTCCGCCTCGCTGCCGGTGGCGTCCATCAGACCCGCAAGTCCCTGCACCACGGTATCGAACGCGCGTTTTTCCCTGAGCGGCCCGGACTCGCCGAACCCTTTGGCAGAGCAATAGACGATGGAGGGGTTCGCGGCGCAACAGGCCTCGTAGCCGATACCCCACCCATCCATGGTGCCCAACGCAAAATTCTCGATCACCACGTCGCTGGCCGCGACCAGATCAAGGAACACCTGGCGCCCCATGGGCTCCTGCACCTTCAGCGTGATGCTGCGCTTGTTGTAGTTGTTGACGTGGAACAGATATCCCGCATCGCCATAACGCAAACCAAGGCTTCTGGCGTTCTCGCCCTTGAGGGGCTCGACCTTCACCACATCGGCCCCGAGGTCGGCGAGAAACCGCGCGGCGTAGGGGCCGGCGGTGCTGATGCCCAGATCGAGGACGCGGATTCCTTCAAGCGGCAATGGCATTCGGCACTCCATCCAGCAGTCCATCCAGCACCCCTTGTGTTCCGGCAACCAGCCCCTGCTGACGCCAGGCTGCGTAGACGGCCGCGCTGACGCCAAGTTGCTCGATGAACAGCGCCTCGGTACCGGCACCCAAGGCGGAACGCCCCCGACGCACCGGCAGAGGCGATCCATCGCGATGGAATACCCCGCCGGCGATGACCCCTTGCGCATCGCGATGCATGAGCCCCCGGTCCAGGAACTGTGGGTGCCGCAACACCGCACGCAACGGCAGGATCGGCCCGCTGGGAACGCCCTGCGCGTCGAAAGCCGCTTCGACTTCAGCCGTTGTGCGGTCAGCCGTCCAGCGTTCCACTTCGGCATCGAGTCGAACCACGTTGCGCACGCGCGCTTCCTGTGTGGCGTAGTCGGCATGCGTCACCAACTCGGGCCGGCCGATGACGCAGGCCAGGCGTTGCCAGGTCGCCTCGTTGCCCGCGCAGATCACGGCCCAGCCGTCGCTGCAGCGAAAGGTGTTCCAGGGTGCCGCCATCGAATGACGGTTTCCAAGGCCACGCGGTGATTTGCCTGTCAAAAAATAGGCGGGGAACGCGGCGGTCAGCAAGCTGATGGCCGCATCGAACATCGCCAGATCGAGCGTGGCCCCTCTGCCGGCCGCCGCTTTGCATCTCAGATCGGCGAGCATCGACGTCGCCGCATACATGGCCGCGGCATGCGTGACGACGGCACCGGCCACGCGCATGGGCGGCTGGCCCGGATGTCCCGTCGTCGACAAAATGCCGGAAAGCGCTTGCATTCCCTCTTCGCCGGCCTTCCAGCCCGACCACGCATGGCCGAGGCCAAAGGGCGTGCAGACGCCGCAGGTCAACAAGGGGAACCGCGCCTGCAAACCGTCTTCACCCGCATGGCTGTACAGGCGCTGCAGCATGCTCCAGCCGGCCGCATCCGCCACGAGGATGTCGGCACGCTCGAACAGCTGGGCGAGCACCGGCGCAGAAGCTGGCATCGTCAAGTCGACCTGCACGGACTCCTTGCTGCCGCACATCAGATCGAACAGCGTGGTCGTCTCGCCGCGCGCCAGTCCTTGGGCACGCAATGGGTCGCCCGCTGCCGGTTCGATCTTAAAGACGGCGTACCCGAGGTCCGCGAGCAACTTCGAAGCCAGCATGGCCGACCCGAAACCGGTAGCCACCTCCACGACCATGCGTGACCTGGGCTTGCTGAGTGATTCATCTATGCGCATTGGAAATTTCGCCATGTCGTTTCCGCGGTGGAAACCGGCGGTATCGACGGAACCCGGAATTGATGAAGAGGTGTGCGACGCCGATGACTGCGCGCACAGGCCACTGCGGGATTCAGGCGGCGGGGACTGCTGTCTTATTCGGATTTGCGCCGTAGCCCAGGCCGGTGGGATCCGTGGGCGCCTCACCTGTCGTCGCGCCCGGCATCTGCACCACGATCCAGATGCCGCCCTGCGGCGCCTTCACCTCGTAGGCGACTTTTTCGGGAAAGTCAACGAGCGTTCCCGGACCGTGGCTGAATCCGTTGACGATGAATTCGCCTTCCAGGATGTAGCGCAATTGCCGGAACTGATGCCCGTGGGGAAACGTTCCGGAATTCGGCGCGAACTTCTGCAATTCGAAGATGACGCCATCGCGAAAGCTGAGCACCTTGATCCAGTTGTCGGGGAATCGCGTAGTTTGCCAATCCATGTTGTGGATGCTCTTCGATTCAAGTTCTTTCAAAGCCATTTTTGCTCCTCGTCGGTATGCGGGTTGTCTCCCCAGACTCTGGCCCGCCAGCGTCTGGTCAGGGAAGATTAGGGCTGGCTGGCCCGTCCGTTAAGCGATATAAATGTTTCTTATGCTTATCAGACCACCGCTGCTATGACGCTGGGTTCGTCCATCTCCCCCTTGCCGAGCGCGCAAGCCCGCGTTGCGGCGACATTCGATATTCGGACCCTCGACATCTTCGTGCACGTTGTGCAGACCCGTAGTTTCACGAGCGCGGCGCGCATGCTCGGCATGAGCCAGCCGGCGGTCTCGCTCGCCGTGCAGCACCTCGAGGCGGAGCTGGGCGCGGTATTGCTGGACCGCTCGACCCGGCCGCTGCGTCCCACGCCGGCCGGCACGGCGCTAAATCAACGGGCCACGCGGATCCTGGAGGAGATCAAGGCGCTCGATCAGGCCATGCAGCCGCACAACCAGTTGCGGCCCAACTTGCGTATTGGGATCGTCGCTTCCATCCACGCCCTGGGTGCGCCGTTGATCCTCGCACTGCAGGAACTTGCCGACGAACTGCGCGTCTGGTCGACCTTGACGCCCGTGCTGGCCGCCGCGCTGCGCGATCGAGAGCTCGACATGCTCATTACCAGCGACGCCACGGCTGATTTGCCCGAGCTCGAACGGCGCCTGGTCATGGAAGAGCCATTCGTCGTCGCCATGCCCGCCGGCTTCCAGGCCGGCCAGTCCCCGCAAACCATCGCGAGCTTGGGCAAGGCCTTGCCCTTCATCCGTTTCACCGGAAGATCAAATATCGGTGTGACCATTGAACGCCACCTGCAGCGTCGGCGGGTGGCGGTACCGCGCAGCCTCGAGTTCGACACCTCGGCCTCGGTGGTCGAGATGGTCAAAGCCGGCCTGGGCTGGGCCATCGTCACGCCGCTGTGTCTCGTCGAAAGCGGAGTCGATCTCGATCAACTCTTCGTGCAGCCGATAGACGGCCCGCCGCTGAGCCGGGAATTGCAGGTGCTGGCGCGCCCGCGCGAACTGCCGGGCATGGCCGACCGCGTTCGAGATCTGGTGGTGGTGCTGCTGCGCGATTTGCTGCGCGACCGGTTGCGCGGGCCTTACGTCTGGATGTTCAAATCCATGCGTTTCGGCGGCGATTGATAGACCGCGTCGATTAGCGCATGGCGCGATACATTCCCGTCGCGTCGTCACCGCCTTCCGGCGACCGGCCGCTCATGCCTGTGTCAGTTCACCGCGGCACCGACGGCAGACGCGTCGAGGGCCGCCACCAGGGTAGATAGCGATGCCGCACGGTCGAGCCCGTGGATGGCCGATAACACGATGTCTTGGCGCGCCTCAGAAAGCATCGCGCTGGTCATGCGCCTGAATTTCCGCTCGACCGCGCCCCGGTCGACAGGGTTGGCCGGTGTGCCGGAGCAGTCCAGCACGCGCTCCTCCAATACGCTTCCGTCGCGGAATTTCAAGACCACGCCGCCACCAAAATGCGCCGGGAACAAACGGCTGAATTCGACGTCGATATGCGGTACCACGCGCGATGCCAGCGCGAGCAAGTCTGGTCGCGCGCGCGCCGACTCTCCGAACGCCTCAGGCGTGCTCGGATCGTCGATCAGCGCGACAGCCGTCGTGAACGGCAGGCTGTACTGTGCGGCCATGGTGGATCGGGGCGCCAGCTCGAGATGGTGTTCCACCATCGCCCGAGGTCCGAAGACATGAACCTCGGCCAAGTCGTCCATCTGGAACGACCGGCGCGAACGCAAAATTGCTGCGGCTTCGATCAGGGCATGAAAATTCTTGCAGCAGGGGTAGAGCTTGATGCTGACGCGCCCGATCTCGAACCCCTCGGCCCTCTCTGCCCTCTCGGCCCTCTCTTCCCCTGGCATCCTGAGCTGCAGGGGCCCGGTGACGTTGGCCAGCATCGCGGCAATGCCGAATGGCCCCTCGATGGCGCCTTGAGGTCCCGTGAGCCCTTGCGCTGCCCACGTCGCAGCCAAAACGCCTCGCTCAGCGGGCAGTCCGCCGTAGAGGCGCTTGACCATCGTGCCATCCGTGTCCTGGGAAAACTGCATCGTTCCAGCGCTCATGGACGCTGCGATGCCGAAGGCCCACGTCATCCTGCGCACATCCAGCCGGTGAAGATTCCCGGCAGCCGCCGTCGCGCCGAACACCCCCAGCGTTGCCGTGGGGTGCATGCCGCGTTCAATGAGCTTTTGCCCCAGCACCATGCCGAGCCGGCACTGCACCTCGTAACCCGCCACGATTGACTGCAGCACTTCTGGCCCGCTACGCCTCAAGCCCTGCCCCAACGCCAGCGCCGCTGGAATGACGACCGCGCCTGGGTGGGTCAAAGACCGGTCATGCGTGTCGTCCAGCTCGAGTGCGTGACCCGCCGCGCCGTTCACCAGGGCTGCGTTGCGAACGGACGTGCGCGACCCGTCATAAAGCGCTGCGGCCGGCGCGGCGCCTTCCTGCAGCGCCGTGGTTCGAACGATTGTCGTCCAGGGCTCGGTCCACCCGCGCAGGCTCACGCCGACGTGATCCGTGATCAGATCCACGGTGCTGGCGATCTCCAGGTCGGTGATCGCCGAGCGTCGGAGGCGGCTGGCGCATTCAGCGAGGTCTAGTGTCAAGCTCATCCGGGCATAAAGTTGTGGCGGGCGATGTACTGTGCGGCGACGACGAACTGGACATCGG
Source organism: Echinosphaeria canescens (assembly GCA_011319275.2). NCBI lineage: Eukaryota > Fungi > Ascomycota > Sordariomycetes > Sordariales > Helminthosphaeriaceae > Echinosphaeria > Echinosphaeria canescens. The sequence goes on along the minus strand of WXYE02065477.1, from coordinate 10,795 downwards.
CGTAGGATTTTTCGGCACTAAGGCGCCTTGCTTCCGTTCTTGCTGTACGCGTCGTTATAGGCACGCGTCCAACGCGCGTTTTCCTTGGCGATAAACGCCTGCGCCTCCCGCGGCCCGTAATACATGACCTCGGCCCCTTGTCCTTCGATTTGCTGCGCCAGGGCTGGCGTCTTCATCGCCGCCTGAATATCGCTCGCCAACTTGTCGACGATGGCTGCGGGTGTGGCAGCTGGCGCGAAGATGGCGAACCATGCCGTGAGTTCGTAGCCAGGCAGAATCGATTCGTTGACGGTGGGCACATCGGGCAATGCGGATATCCGCTTGCCAGTGGTCACCGCGAGCGCCCTCATCTTGCCCTCCTTGACTTGCGCCATGGCCGCACTCGTGCTGCTCAACATCAATGAAATGTGGTTGCCCAGCAGATCGGTGACCGCCGGGCCTGCGCCTTTGTAGGGGACATAGGTCATCTCGGTCCCCGTTCCCTTGGCGATCAATTCCATGCCGAGGTAGGTCATCTGATCGGTGCCGGCGTAGTTGATCTCGTTGGGATGCGACTTTGCATATTCGACGAGTGCCTTCGCGCTATCCACCTTGAGCCCGGGCGAGCTGACCAGCAACATCGGCACGGAGCTGAAAACCGCCACTGGGACCAGATCTTTCATCGTGTCGTAAGGCAGGCTCTTGTAGGCGGACTGGTTGAGCAAGAAAGGAACGCCGGAGACTGCGACGATGGTGTAGCCATCAGCCGTCGAGCGTGCCACCTGCGCAGCACCGATGGTCGCATCGGCGCCAGGTTTGTTCTCCACCAGGAAGGCTTGCCCCGTGATTTCACTGAGCCGTTGTGCCAGCGGCCGCGTGACCGCATCGGTCCCCCCGCCCACCGAATACGGCACGATGATTTTCACCGGCCTGGATGGAAAAACGTCCGCGCCGAAGGCGGTTGTCATTACCCCGGGAACCAAGGCACAAGCAAGCGCCAACCTACGGGCGCGGGAAAAGATGGACATGTTGTCTCCTCGCTGACCGGCGACGACCGGTTCTTAGAGTACGCATTGAGCCGTTTCAACGCCCTCGGCGTCATGGACTATAAGTAGAATCTATGCATAGCATCAGCTGCTGGCGCCCCGTCGGCGAGGCGATGCCACCTCGCCGCCTGTTTCAAACGTGCTGAATTTGCGCTCTATCCAGATCCTGGTATCGGTGGTCGATACAGGCAGCATCACCAAAGCGGCGGCCGCTCTCGGACTCACGCAACCCGCCGTTTCCATGGCGTTGACGGATCTCGAGCGAACAGTTGGTTGCGCGCTGCTGGACCGAACCAGTCGCCCGCTTCGGCCGACCCACGCTGGCTACGTCCTGTACCACCGTGCCTCACGCCTGATGGCCGACGTCGCCTCATTGCGAGCGGTCGTCAGCAGCGCGGCAACCGATCGCGTCGCATCGCTTCGCATCGGTTGCGTCATCCCCTTCAACAGCACGTTTGTGCGCCGGCTGCAGCAGATGGCCGCTGAAATTGAGATCCGCTCAGGCCTGACGCCTGATCTCCTGCGTGCACTCGATGCACGGGAGCTCGATGTCGTCGTGACCAGCAGCCCCGAAGGCGGGGGCGCCGGGCTGCACCGAATACGGGTGGTGTCTGAACCGTTTGTGTTAGTTCTTCCTTCGAGCGCACCACCAAACTTGGAATGGCCAACGGCGCCAAAATACCTCGAAGGCCTGCCGCTAGTGCGCTATACAAACCGTTCAGCGATCGGAAAGGCCATCGAAGGCATTTTGGCTCAGTCAGGATGGCGGCTGCCCGATCATTTTGAGTTTCATACTTCCCAATCCGTCTTGAGCACCGTTGCCGCGGGCCTCGGCTGGGCCATTTCGACGCCAATCTGCATCGCGCAGTGCACGCTGCCAACGTCAGCTTTCAGCCTCCACCCTCTCCGTAAAATTACATCCCGGCGAACGCTCACCATCGTTCACCGACGCGATGAATTCGAACCGACCGTCGAGAAAATTCGCGCATTGGTCACCGGACATCTCGATGAGTTAGTCACATCAACATTTCAAAAAACACGTTGGATTGAGGAGGCGATGATTTACGGCTGAGACTGCAACGTCGCATTAATTGACACAGGTCATGATTGCCCACGTGAGTGAGGAAATTAAGCGGGCAGCGCCTTTTCCAACAAACGTTCGGAGGCTCGACGCCGCAAACGCAGAAGCTAGGCCCTGGTATATCGGTTTGTGCTACCCATCCCAGACAAAGCTTCTGTTCACTGGGATGCCGCAGAGATAATTTTTTCGGCGAACGAAGGCCGCGAGTGCCTGCACGCAGCTTGCCACATTCGCCTTTCGTTGAGGTGAAGCCGGGGCGACACGGCGGCATCGCCTAGCCCAAGCAGGTCGACTTGACTTCGTTCGCAGATGGAGCGTCCATGGGCGTTTCAACTTTGGAGAAGTCATGCCCCGCTACACCACGCCGATCATCAATCCGATAGTCTCGCCCGCTACTCGTTGGAGTCCGCTGGAGCGCTATCAAGGCGCTTTGCTAGGTCTCGCAGTGGGAGATGCCATAGGCACCTCTGTCGAATTTCAGCCTCGGGGCAGCTTTGCACCAGTGTCGGACATGCTGGGCGGAGGCCCTTTCGAGTTGGAGCCTGGGCAATGGACTGACGACACCTCGATGGCTTTGTGCCTCGCCGAAAGTCTATTGGTTCACGGTGGTTTCGATGCTTACGACCAGATGAACCGTTTTTTACGTTGGCGAGAGGATGGTTATCTCAGTAGCACGGGAACGTGCTTCGACGTTGGGCTGACGGTATCCCGCGCGCTGGACCAATTCCAACAGACCGGTGATCCGTTTGCCGGGGCGCCATCCCCTCATACTGCCGGCAATGGGGCGCTCATGCGGTTGGCGCCGGTGGTGATGTTTTACGCATTGGATGAAGAGCTCACCTGGCGCATGGCGATCGAGCACACCCGCACGACTCACGCCGCGTCAGAGGCGACCGAGTGCTCGGGACTTTTTGCCCAGCAGCTGCGGCTTGCGTTGTTAGGATGCAGCAAGGAGGCCGTACTCTCGGTCAAACCGCGTCGAACCCTCAGCCGCAAGGTGGCACTCCTCTCCGAACATGCCTACCGAAGCAAGGCGCGAGACGCCATCCGCGGTTCGGGCTATTGCGTCGAGTCGCTCGAGGCCGTCCTTTGGTGCTTTGCCGGAACCAATTCGTTTGAGGCGGCTGTACTGTCCGCGGTGAACTTGGGAGAAGATGCGGACACGACTGCCGCGATTTGCGGACAGCTAGCCGGGGCGTTTTACGGAGTGGGCGGAATCCCAGCTCACTGGGTGCAAAAGCTAGCCATGCGGGAACGCATCACAGAAATGGCGACGGGGTTATTCCGTGCCAGACTCGCAGCCCCCACTTGAGCTCGTCTCCGGTGAAGCAATGGTCGCTTTTTTGCACTGGACCTTCACCGGACACTTACGTCCATCAATGTTCAGTCGATGACCCGTTGAAGGTCTTCGGTTGAGACCATTTCATCCCCTACGGCATCCTGCACCAGTCCGCCCAAAATGCAAAGACGCGCCAGCAGAGCCTTTGTTCTCAGCTGCAACAAGCCGTCATGGCTGTCATTAACTTGCGCTTTCAGCAGCGTGAGCAACACGCCCAATTCCTGGGCGGCAGCGAGGCAGCAGACCAAGCGAGGATCGGTCTGGTACGCAGCAATCTGGTGATGAAGCGCGATAGGCCGAGCGGCTGAAACATTGCCGGCATTGGTGAGATCGCTTGCAGTAGGAGTAGAAGTGCGTCGGGCCATGGGCTGCCACGTTAGCGGCCAAAGCGCGCGAGGAGTCGACTGCCAGACTGGCGTGGTTGGAGATGTCGAAGTCAGCTTGACTTCTTGCCCGAGCAGAGCGTCCATGCGCTTCTCGTATCTCGGAGCGGTAATGCCCAAATCTGATCGTTCTTCATCCTCATCATCCGCTTTTCCTGCCTCTTCCAGCACCTCCGGCTCTTCCTCCTCCCGGCGGACCGGCCCCCAACGAGCCGCCATTGATTTGGTCGCTGCCCTACCCCATTTGCCGATGGCGGAAATCTTGGCTTTGTGGCCTCAGTACTTTTCCGTGCCGCCCTTTTCCAGCAACCTGACCATGCTGGTGCGCTGTTTGGCTTACCGGGTGCAGGAACAAGCCTTCGGAGGCTTGTCGCGATCGGCCCATGCTCGGTTGGATAGCATCGCCAACGCCTGGAATGAGGGCCGCATGCCGGCCATCGCGCCATCGCGCGTACGGCTACGGTCTGGCGCGCGCCTGTTGCGGTCATGGCGGGGAGAATTGCACGAGGTGACGGTGCTCGACGACGGGTTCTTGTACCGTGGCAGCAATTTCCGTTCGTTGTCGGAGATCGCGCGCCTGATCACCGGCGCGCAGCGGTCGGGACCGTTGTTTTTCGGCCTGAAGAACACCCAGGACCGTTTGGTGTCAAAACGGGCGCGAACTCGGCTACCTGAAAAACCGTTGCATCCGGCGAACACGACAAGTCAGGTCAATAGTGCTGGCAAGTCCAGCGAGGCAGATCTTGCAGGAGCACTTGCCGCGGTCAAAAAGCCAGCCAGGCTCGACAAAGCACCGAGGGCGTCCTTCGTCGAGACCGCTTCTGATTCGATCGCGGTATCAGCATGACCACGAAGCCCATGCGCTGCGCGGTCTATACCCGCAAGTCCTCCGAAGAAGGCTTGGACCAAAGTTTCAACTCCATCGACGCCCAGCGAGAGGCCTGTGAGGCCTATGTGACGTCGCAGCGGCACGAGGGTTGGACAGTGTTGCCCACCCTGTACGACGACGGCGGGTTCTCCGGCGGCACCCTGGAGCGTCCAGCGGTGCAGCGGCTGCTGGGCGACATCCGGGCTTGCCTGGTCGATCTGGTGGTGGTTTACAAAATCGACCGGTTGACGCGATCACTGGCGGACTTCGCCAAGATGGTGGAGGTGTTCGATGCCCACGGTGCCTCGTTTGTTTCGGTGACGCAGCACTTCAACACCACCTCTTCCATGGGCCGGCTGACCTTGAATGTCTTGTTGTCCTTCGCCCAATTCGAGCGGGAAGTGACGGGGGAGCGGATCCGGGACAAGATCGCGGCGTCCAAGAAGCGAGGGATGTGGATGGGCGGCTCGGTGCCGCTGGGTTACAAGCCGGCGAACCGAAGCCTTGAGGTCATTCCAGAAGAAGCTGCATTGGTGCGGCGGATCTTTCAGCTGTACATAACTTCCGGCAGCGTACGCGAGGTGCAGGTGCGTCTGGCCGCGGAGGGGTGTGTGACGAAACGACACATAAGCCGAACAGGCAAGGCCTCCGGCGGCAAGCCGTTCATGCGAGGAGCGCTTTACCAGATCCTGAAGAACCGGCTTTATCTGGGTGAAATACGGCACAGGCAGCTGTGGTATCCAGGGCTCCATGCCGCCATCCTCGAGAAAGCATTGTTTGACGAAGTCCAGAAAGGGTTGGCCGAAGCACTGGACCGGCGCAACCGGGGGGTGCACTCCAAGGAGTCGAGCCTTTTGAAAGGGTGGATTCACGATGAACGGGGTTTTCCGCTGACGCCTTCGCATGCCTTGAAGGCTGGGCGGCGTTACCGGTATTACGTGTCGCGGCCACAGCGCAACGGAGTCGTCGACAAGAGCATCGCTCGAGTGTCACTGCCAGCACATGATGTTGAGCAAGTGGTGGTGCTAGCAGTTGCGCGCTGGTTGACCGACGCGGCCGCGGTGATGGAGGGGCTGCAGATCAGCAGGGCGGATGCCGCGGTACGGCACCAAGTGATTCACCGGGCGCAACGACATGGCGAGGAGTTGAGACAAGCAACCGGCCAGGCGCAGCGTGGCTTCTTGCTGCGGTGCGTGCGGCGCATCCAGGTAAATAGTCACGATGTCGTGATCGAACTGAAGCCAGACGAAATGCTGCGTGTTTTTGCGAGGGGTGCCCCGCTGGAAGCAGACCGCCCTGCCCCACCCCCGCTGGCGCTCACAGTCCGGGCCACAATGAAACGGCTGGGAATGGAGATGCGCTTGGTGGCGGGCGAAGCATGGGCAAAGCAGGAGGAGCCGGCAGTGGATCCGCATCTGGTGTTGGCGCTGGCGCGCGGTCACCATTGGTGGCGGCAACTGTGTTCGGGTGAAGCACGGTCGATTGCACAGATTGCCGAGCGGTACGGGGTGATTCCGGGCTATGTGGCGCGGGTGCTTCGGGCGGCAATGCTGGCGCCGGATTTGGTGGAACTGGCGCTGGCTGGGAAGCCACTGGGACTAGATTCACGCTCGGTGTCGACTGCACTAGATTGCGACTGGGAGAAGCAGCGAGCGGGCGTCCGGGACGCGAAAGCAGAAAAATGGGCCCAGTTGAAAAAGCGGACCTAGTCGTATAAATGGCGAAAGCGGTGTGTTGACCTTCGTTTACAAACATTCGCCAAAACAATTTGGTGCCCCTATCCTCGTCTCTCGGTACCTCGGTGGATGGGGGTGGGAGTGCAGGCGCGCTTGGCCCCTATGCTGATGTCGCCGCGCTGCAGGCCGCAAAGCCCGCTGCCGCCTCTCCAGGCGCGGCAGCCTATGTGGGCTCTACCGCTCCCTATGCCCTCTACGACAGCACCGGTGGGGCTTGGATTCCACGCAACACGCAGGTGCGCAGCTCGGTCGGCGTGCACAAGCTGTTCGGCTCCCAGTCCAGCGTGCAGGAGGGTGTGTTCGGCGGGTCGTTTTGGGCCAAGATGGAGTTGGAGGCCCACGTAAAGCGCGTCCGCCTGGTCATCATGAGCCGCGAGCACGATGTTTCGTCAGGTTGGAAATTCGCCGTGGCGCCGACCGATCAGCCGGCCAATGACACCATCGCCAACGCCTACTATCCGCAGAAGGCCGGCGTCACCAAAAACACGCTCGCGCAGAACAAAAACGAGTTCGGCTGGCGCGTTGGCACTTGGGTGGGACGGGCGTCACCAATTTCGGCCCCGCCGACACCCAGCAGCAGCGCCAGGAGAAGAGCGGCCCCCTGTACGGCGGTTCGACGGTGCGTCCGACCTACGACTCCTACCCCTCCGACCATGCTATCCCCAGCATGATCCGATCCGACTGGGTGGACATCAACACCATCGATCCTGTGTCCATCGCGCCAGCGGCGTCTCTCGCCCGCTGCTGCTCTTGAAGATCCTGCGCACCGGGCAGACGGGCTTTTCCCCTGCGGCCAGTGGGACGGGGCAAAGCGCCGCGCAGATGAAGGCGATCAATGACGGCTTCCTCGCCGGCACGGCCGGGGCGCGCATGCTCTTCTGTGTCGGGGCAGGGAACTCGCCTGCTGGTGACTGGGTTGGCGACCCGTCGCTGGCGCCGACGGCGCTCTTCAACATGAGTTCGTCGACGGTGACTATCCCGTATTTCGCCCTGGAACTGGAATACGAAAACAACGCCCGCACTTTTCTGTGCGTCGGCGACAGCCAGATCGAAGGCTACATCTACCCACAGGCGATGGGCCCCCTGATCTCCACGCCTGCGCTCCCCGTCCACTGCGTCAACCTGGGCATGTCGTCTTGCCGACCGGTCATCTACTACGCCGACTACGACCAATACGTCAAAAACGGGGTCAACTTCAGTGACGTGGTGTTTCCCTCGCACAGCACCAACGACAACGCTTTCGGCCAGACCGCTGGTCAGGAATGGTGGAACCTGGACCAGGCCTACAGCGCGCTGGTCGAGAAGGTGCTGGAGAGCCAGGCGCTTGGAAAGAAGGTGTGGATCTGGACCCACTTCTTCGGCATGGGTAACACCGGGGGCGTGAGCATCAACCCGAACCACACGAAGCACATCATTCGCGTGAAGGCCTTCGCCGCTGCCAACAACGTGACCATCATCGACGTGGCCGCGCAGTGGGTCTCCACGACGCATATGGCGGCGGACCAAACCCACCCGAACGCTGCGGGTATCGCGCTCATCCGAGGCCGGTTCACGGCCGCATTCAAAGCTGACATGGGGCTCGTTTAATCATGACTATCACCATCAACACCCAGGCCGCCGCAGGCAAAAATTATGGCTCCGCAGGCATGCAGGGCGTGCTCATCGCAGATGCGACGGCGCTGCCGCAGATGACGCTCGGCGCCATTTCGGCAGCCCAGTTCGCGAGCTTCTCCTGTGACAACAACGCCGGGTTCATCCCCTCGATGTATGTCCAGTTGAACGGCACTGGCGCTTCCGGGGCGAACGCGTTCTACATGATCAACTGCCTCGGCCCCAACGGCGGCGCGCCGAACACCACGCAGTTTTCGATCTACCAGGTCAAGCCCGTGACCACGGCCGTGGCATCCGGCCTGGTGGTGGTGCCGCACGTCCCGGTCTACACGCGCTTCCACCCACAAACCGTGGAGCTGATCAACCTGACCACGGGTGACGAATATCTCTGGGCCTATGGCATGGCGCCGAACACCGCGTTGAAGCGAGCGGCCTCGGGCGCCAAGACGCTGCTGGCCGACAGCGGCATCATCGTGGATGCGAAGAGCTTCAACTTCCACCAGTCGATGATTGCCGTCGGCCAGCAAATGGCGTTCAAGGTTGCCTTTGCAACCGGCGCGAACTAAGAAGGGCAGCAATCATTGAGGAGGCGCTGGAGGCTGGGCTACGGCTGCCGGGCCTAATGAAGCAAAGAAGATCCGATTGGCACCGAAATTGCAAACCGGTAAACAATATTCGGTATAAAGAGCAATGAAGATCGCCTTTTTGGTGCAGGCCCACACAAACGTTGATCAGTTGGTCATGCTTGCAAAAGCGTTGAAGAGTGGCCCGCAGACTGAGGTGGTGATGCACGTAGATCGCCGTCTTGAAGCGAACCTGTCGCCTTTGAGGCAGCATGCAACCCTGATTGACCGCATCGCAGTACATCACGGCGGATTTTCTCAGGTCGTTGTTACCCTGGCCATGCTTCGGGTCGCTGTTGCATTGGACTGCACGCACTACCTGCTTTTATCTGGACAATGCTTCCCGATCAAAGAACTGGCTTGGTTGAAGGCCCGCTTGGAGGAGGACGTCGACTACATCAGCCATTTCCGCTTGCCAATAGATCGTTTCGAGAAGCGGTTGGACCGCTTTGAGCATTTCCATTTCGAGGACTGGCATGTTTCCAAAGTGTCTCGCGTACTGAACCGGCTAGCGAAGAAGTTGCCCAAACGTAATTTTGTCGCCGGGCTTTCTCTATGGCCCTATGGGGGCAGTAACTGGTGGTGCTTGCGTAAAAGCACTGTGGACTATGTGCTGCGGTTTGTCGAACGGTACCCGAACTTTTCAAGGTTCATGCGGCACGTCTCATATGTCGATGAGGTATTTTTCCAGTCGATTATTTCTAACATGGCGATTGAAAATGAGTTGCGTCCTGCGCTGTTCCACGCAGAGTTCGATGCTGCCACGGGCCGGCCCAGGGTCTTCGGATCAGCGGACATAGGGCTACTTGACTCGAAAGACGTCTTTGTCGCACGGAAGTTCGATCTAGAAACGTCGCCGTCTATCGTGCACCATTATTTCGAACGCTTAGCGCACCAAGGACCGTAGCGTCTTCAAGGAGGGTCGATATGCCAGCGATGGATAAAGGCCCGCCGCATCAGATCGCATTCCTTGCTAATGGCTGGGTCGACATTGCCCTCCCTGTCTTGGCTCCGGCGGAGACAGTCCCGAATCGCGTCCATGTCGTCCAGCCGGGCCACGCCAGCCGGTGTCTGCTTGGCGGCGTGTAGCCACCACAGAGCGCATGCCACCGCCACAACAGCGAGCGCGACGGGGACGATAGGCGATGCGCTTTTGGCGCGATGTCGAGGAATTTCGAGCAGGGACGGGATGGTGGTCATAGCTCGGCAGTATGCAGGATTCCTGCCAGCCTGATTGACCTGCCCCCTTCTGCCGTACCACCTATAAAGCGGAAGTCCTGATTGCAAGGTTAATAGATTTCAGTGGTGGCGATGCAACGCGGCGAACTTGGCCGGCGCCATCCGCTGGCAACTGCTGTGCGGCCTGACCTCGTTGTAGTCCTGCCGCCAGGCGGCGATGGTCGTCCTGGCCTGGCTCAGCGTCTGGAACCACTGTTCATTCAGGCACTCGTCACGGAACTTGCCATTGAAGCTTTCGATGTAGCCGTTCTGCATAGGGCGCCCCGGCTCGATCAGGATGTGCCGGATGCCGTGCGTGCTGGCCCAGGCCATGAAGGCCCGGCTGGTGAACTCCGGGCCGTTGTCGGTGCGCACCGCTTGCGGGTAGCCCCTGAAGATTGCGGCTTGGTCCAGCAGCCGGGTGACGTACTGCCCCGAGATGCCCCAGTCCACGGCAATGCTCACACACTCATGGCTGAAGTCGTCGGCCACGGTCAGGCACTTGATGCGCCGGGCGTTGACCAGGCTGTCGCTCACGAAGTCCATGCTCCACACCTCATTGACACGGCTTGCCACCGTGAGCGGCACGCGTTCGCTGCACGCGCGCCTGACCTTCTTGCGTTTGCGCACCGCCAATTGCGCCTCGCTGTACAGCCGGTACACGCGCTTGTGATTCACGCCCGGGGACTAAGGACGCAGCAGATCATGGATGCGGCGATAGCCGAAGCGACGCCGCGCTTGTGCGATCTCGACGATCTTGGCTCCCAGTTGCTACGTGGCCTAATCGATCACGGGCGGGTTGCGATAGCTGTCTCTGGAGAGCCCCACCAGGCGGCACGCGCGGCGTTCGGACAGAGGATGCTGCTCGATCATCTTGGCCGCTGCTGCGCGCCTGACCTGCGGGGCTAGGG